>JANHAO010000631.1:0-39063 GCA_026873985.1 Saraca asoca | reverse complement strand
AGACATCATTTCTTGCCATAAAACAAGGCTAAAGTCCCGTGTAATGTAATTCAACATGAATATCTTCAAATGAAGTTAGTTTAGTATCCATTTATTTATTTAATTGTCTCAGAAAAAAAAGGGAAAAGAAAAATAAGTTGATCTATTTGTAACTTTTATTTGCATTTTCAGTACAACTAAGCAATTATTTATCCGACAAGCACTTGTATTTTCATTTTCATGTAAACCATATACAAAGCCATAGGTCATGCAGCTTTCTCTCGGTTTTTGTTTCTGGGGTAAAAGGTTTGGACCATATTGTGGGCCACAAAATGTCAGGGGTTGAAAAGCAATCTAGTATTGGGCCTAGAAATTGGTGGGCTCAACGCGTATTAAAAACTCATTCGTTGAATTCACCAAAAACCCAAAAAGTGGATTCGTTGGATTTGTGAATGAAAACAAAGAGTAAATAGTGGCGAAGCATTAATGTGAGAAAGCAACCTGTTGTGTGCAAAACAGTAATTCAAATGCGTTGGCAAATTAATATGCCATGAATGCATTTGATGCTGCTGGGGTCCCATTTTGAAATCAAATTAAATTAAATTAAAGAATACCAAAGTATTATGATAATCACACTCTTCTCTCCATTATTTGTGCATACTTAAATGGACTTCATGAGCCCATTTTTTAATAAAAAGTGAATCATTTCTCCTGACATCAATGGCTGATGGATAATATCATATAATATATGCCATCTCCCATTCTTTTTCTTAATTTTCGTTAAAAAGATAACTTTTTTCATTTTTGGTACTAATAATAGAGCCCAACCGATGCTTTTCATTGACATCTTCTGTTTCATACCCCAAATATTTTAAAAGGATTGGGAGACAAGATTTTATTATTGTAGGAGAGATTGGTATTTATTTTTTATTTTAAAATAATAATAATAATATCTTAGAATTAAGAAAAATGCATCTCCATTACTTCTCGTTTCTACTTATAACATAAATATTGTCTGAAATTCTTTTTTTTATTTAATTTCTCAATAATTATTAGAAAATTCAAATCAAGATAACAGAAGAAGACTATTCATTGTTCAATATAAAAAGATCTTTATAAAAAAATTCAAATGTATTAATATTAGAGGTAATTTGTAAATGTAATAACGAGAAATAATAGAATTTTTCATTAAATTCTTTTGTCTATTAAACCCATCCACTTGTATATATTTGAGTATACTATTTGTACATGCGAAATACGTAAGCATATAGAATATGGGATAGAATTATATATCATATCACATAGTTAACATTTTTCATTCTATATGTTATGTACAATGATCACATGGGTGTAGAACTCGTGAATGGTGGCATGGGCAACACGTTGTGTATGAGGGGTAAAATTGTCAAATCGCATATCCGATAGAAATTCACAAGAGCTCATAATGGCAGTGCTCATGACAAGGTACCAAAAGCACAAAAAAGCATCCTCTTCTGCTCTCTTTAGAAAAACCATAAAAAGAACAAGAAAAGCCCTCAAACCTTTTGGGGAAGAGAGAGAGAGAGAAAATACAAAGAAGCAAACAAAACCAAACTCACGGCATGGATACCTTATGAATATTTAGGGTATCTACACCCCAGACACAAAGGTAATTTTTTAATTGTCAAATTCGAGAACAAATATTAGACAGCGGGAGTTTTGTCAAGGGGAAATGGTTTAACAGGTTTTTAAATCTTTAACATTTATTTAATTCAAGCATAAATATTAATGTCATCAATTTTGAAAAAATTGTTCCATTAATTTACGAAAGAAGACTTTAGTTTTGAGAATTAGAATTAAAAAATAATATTTAAAATAAATATATGTAAAAAATAAATATTTTAAATAATATTACATTTATTCAAACAAATTTTTTATTTTTAAAAACATAAAAATCAATATTTATTTTTAATAAAGACTAATCGAATATACCCTTTATTTTCCTCAAGGCAAAACTATTTTAAATTCGTCCGGCTACTAAATTCAGAAAGCTGATTTCAGAGGTGGAAACCACAAGAACGAAAGAAGAAAAGAAAATAAAAAAAAAAGAGAAAAGAAGAAAAAATATCAATTGATTATAATTTATATATGGCCATTTTTAATGGGCAGAATGGTTAAGAAGGAAAGAAGAAAAGAAAATTAAAAAAAAAAGAGAGAGAGAAAAGAGGACGAATATAAAAATCAATTGTGATTTTTGAATTCAATAGTTAAAATGATTTTTTAAAATCAATTTAAATTTAATATTATAATAATTAATAATAAAGTTAATATTTGATATTCAAAATATTAAATAGTTATGATAATTAATTAATATTTTTTTTAAAAAAATTTGAATTAAAAAGATATACAGTTATAAAAAAATTAATGATTACTATTATAGTAAATATGGCAATTAATTAATATTTAATTTTTTAAAATCTGAATTAAACCTATAATCGTCACACAGAATTAATGATTATGAGTTAAGCGAAAATCTTGTATAAAACTTGACGCCATCTCTGATTTCTGCTGGGAAAGAAGCATCCGCTCCTCAAAGTACAAACAAACACCCCAATCACTCACAGTGTAACCCATTTCACTAAGCCTACAAACCCCACTATATCATATCTGAATATAGTCCTCGTTCTTCCTTCATCTTCTTCAATGGCAACATTAACGGCTATTTTTCTCTGCTTCTTCGTTGTAACATACTTCAGTACAACCTTAACGTCTGCCCAACGCAGCGCCGTCACATTGTCGGAGATCCGAGCTTTGACCACCTTCAAGGTCAGACTTCACGACCCACTAGGTTCCTTGGACGACTGGGATTCGTCCACGCCATCCGCTCCTTGTGATTGGCGTGGTATTGTCTGTTACAACAACCGAGTTCGCGAACTCCGGTTACCTCGTTGTCAACTCGCCGGTCCTCTCAGTGACTCGCTTTCTACCTTAATCCAACTCAGAAAGTTAAGTCTTCATTCCAACAACTTTAATGGCTCTATACCTTCATCTCTATCTCAGTGCTTGCTCCTGCGTGCCGTTTACCTTCACAACAACTCGCTCTCCGGCAAGATACCGTCGGCGCTTCTTAACCTTACAAACCTTCAAGTTCTCAACGTCGCTCACAACTTTCTCTCCGGCGGAATCCCCCACGACTTATCGAAGTCTCTACGGTTCCTCGATTTCTCGTCGAACGCGTTCATAGGTGTCATACCGGGGAACTTTTCTTCAAAATCTCAGCTTGAGCTCATTAACTTGGCGTACAATCGGTTCTCTGGCGGGATTCCGGTTACCATTGGAGTATTGGAAAAGCTTGAGTATTTATGGCTTGACTCTAACCAATTGTACGGGACTCTTCCTTCGGCTTTAGCTAATTGCTCATCTCTGGTGCACTTCAGCGCCCAGGACAACGCGCTTAGTGGGTTGATTCCGGCGACCATGGGGACGATGCCGAAGCTTCAAGTGCTGTCATTATCGCACAATCAGCTCTCTGGTTCGGTCCCCACTTCCATATTCTGCAATGTCCAGTTGGCTAATTCTTCTTTTTTGAGAATAGTTCAGATGGGCTTTAATGCCCTCACGAGCATTTCTACGCCGTCAAAAGCTAGTTGCATTAGCGCTTTGGAGATTTTAGACCTTAAAGAAAATCACATTCGCAGTGCATTTCCTTCCTGGTTGACAAATGTGACATCATTAAGGTTTCTAGATCTTTCAGGGAACTCGTTTTCTGGTATTTTGCCGGCAAAAATCGGGAATTTATTGAGGTTATCGGAATTAAGGGTGGCGAACAATTCATTATCTGGTGAAGTACCCGGGGAAATTGTAAAATGCAGTTTGTTACAAGTTCTTGATCTTCAAGGAAACCGATTTTCTGGTCCGATTCCTTCCTTTCTAAGCCAACTGAGGAGTCTGAAGGTATTATCCCTTGGTGGGAATCTGTTTTCTGGTTCAATACCAATGAGTTTTGGGACGCTTTCCGAGCTGGATTCTTTGAATTTGAGCAATAACAATCTAACAGGAACTATACCGGAAGCGTTAATGAGATTAAGTAACATGACTGCTTTAAATCTCAGTAACAACAGATTTTCAGGCCAAGTTTCATCTAGCATTGGAGACTTGATAGCTTTGCAAGTTCTTAATTTGAGTCACTGTGGATTTTCAGGAAGGATTCCTGGGAGTGTTGGCAGTTTAATGAAGCTTACAGTGTTGGATTTGAGTAAGCAAAACCTTTCTGGTGAATTGCCAATGGAGCTTTTTGGTTTACCAGGTTTGCAGGTTGTTGCTCTTCAAGAAAACAAATTATCTGGTTCTGTTCCTGAAGGTTTTAGCAGTTTAATTGGTCTGCAGTATCTTAATCTCACTTCCAATGCCTTTATTGGTGAAATTCCGAAAAATTACGGATTTCTTCAGTCCTTAATAGTTCTCTCTATATCTCACAATCGTGTTTCTGGTAAAATACCATCAGAGATTGGTAATTGTTCTCAGCTTGAAGTTCTTCAGCTTCGTGCAAATCGTTTGCGGGCTAATATTCCAGGTGATATCTCCCACCTTTCTCGTTTGAAAGAGCTTAATTTGGGAGATAATACACTAACAGGACAAATTCCAGATGAAATATCAGAATGTTCAGAATTGAGCTTACTCTTATTAGATGCCAATCACTTAACGGGTCATATACCAGCCTCCCTGTCAAAATTATCCAACCTCACTGCTTTGAATCTTTCTTCGAATCGCTTGAGTGGAGAAATTCCAGCTAAAATTTCCCAAATTTCGGGTTTGAAATACCTAAATGTTTCAAGCAATGATCTTGAAGGTGAGATTCCAGAAATGCTGGGTTCTCGTTTCAATGATCCTTCTATATATGCAATGAATCAGAAATTATGTGGAAAACCTCTGCATATAGAATGTGCAAATGTAAGAAGGCGAAGGAAGGAAAGGCTAATAATATTAATAGGTGTAGTGGCCTTGGCTGGATTACTCCTTTTGGCATTATGTTGTTGCGTCTATATCTACAGCATATTGAGGTGGCGCAAGAGGCTTAGAGAAGGGGTAACTGGCGAGAAGAAGCGTAGCCCGGCTCAAGTGAGCTCAGGCGGAGAAAGAGGCCGCGGGAGCAGCGAAAACGGAGGGCCGAAACTAGTAATGTTCAATAACAAGGTAACTTATGCTGAGACATTGGAAGCGACGAGACAATTCGACGAGGAAAATGTCCTGAGCAGAGGAAAATACGGTCTTGTCTTCAAAGCCTCCTACCAAGACGGAATGGTTCTCTCAATCCGCCGTCTGCCGGACGGATTCATCGACGAGGGTACGTTTCGCAAAGAAGCCGAATCACTCGGCAAAATAAAGCATCGGAATTTAACAGTTCTACGCGGCTACTACGCCGGACCGCCCGATGTGAGGCTCCTCGTTTATGACTACATGCCTAATGGAAACCTCGGAACACTGCTTCAAGAAGCTTCTCAGCAAGACGGCCATGTTCTGAATTGGCCAATGCGTCATCTCATTGCATTAGGTATTGCTCGCGGGCTGGCTTTCTTGCATTCGGTTTCAATAGTTCATGGCGATGTAAAACCGCAGAACGTTCTTTTCGATGCTGATTTCGAAGCCCATTTGTCGGAATTTGGGTTGGACCGGTTAACGATAGCAACACCGGCTGAAGCATCTTCGTCTTCAACCCCAATTGGATCCTTAGGCTATGTGTCTCCAGAAGCAGCTTTAACTGGGCAAGCGACAAAGGAAGCTGACGTGTACAGTTTTGGGATTGTGTTGTTGGAGATATTAACAGGAAGGAAGCCGGTGATGTTTACACAAGATGAAGACATAGTGAAATGGGTTAAGAGACAATTGCAGAGAGGGCAGATTTCAGAAATGTTGGAACCTGGTTTGCTTGAGCTTGACACGGAATCCTCGGAATGGGAAGAGTTTTTGTTGGGTATTAAAGTGGCTCTACTTTGCACAGCTCCTGATCCTCTTGATCGACCATCCATGACTGACATTGTTTTCATGCTCGAAGATTGCCGGGTAGGACCTGAGATCCCATCGTCGGCTGATCCCACAACATTACCTTCCCCGGCATGAATTGTTTTCTTCATTTTTGCTTTTTGGAAAAAAAAAATCAACTATATTAATTCACTTGTAATTTGTTATTCATTCTCAATTAAAATTCTGGTTTTTCCTCTTGTGCTGGCTTTGTTCTTCCTATAACAATTCTTTTCTTAATAATTGAGTAATGCCTTAAAACTCAAGTGAATTTTATACTCTAATTAACTTATTGAAATCGTGTTTTGATATAAAAGAGTTCCTAATATTAATGTGTTAAATAGTATAGAAACAGAGTTCTCAATTCTACTAAATGAGGTGCCAAAGAAATTCTTACTATGAGTGCCATGGTCAAAGTCAGAGCGTATTATTCCCGCCAAAAGAAGGATATCTAATAAGTTGAGGACACGTGTCGAGATAGGAAAGTGGGGGAAAGTAGCCGTTAAAATGACCTGATTTAAAAATGGGAATGGTGCGTCAGGATCCGTGAATGAAACTGTCGGAATCAGAAGTTATGGTATTTCTCTAAAATTTGTGAAGGGAAAAGGACAAAGTGATTAGATTCTCAGAGCGAAGCCACGTAGGATTTTGACCAGCACGTAGGCCCTACTTGCACGAGATATTCTTTTATGTTGGCACGCAAGGTGTATGCTTGGTGGGTCCAATCACTCGGGCTACGCATTGCGTAATTGTGAGAAAGAGAAGGGCCCAAACCCAAAATTTAATGAGCTCATGACAATGCGCAGATTCACAGTACAGATATGTCGTTTTCATATTTTTAACACAGTGACAGTCCGTCCATGTACTTTTTGTGTTTTATTAAAAAGCTGCCATTATAATAGTTTTTATCGTCACCACAGTCCATAGCTCTCTGTCAGGTCACAGGTATTCCAGTCGACAAATTCAACGGGCCAACTTAACCGTCGGTAAATACTAGATCCAAGTAGCAGGGCCTTTTCCAAGCTTAGCTTTTTGTATTCTCTGAATCTTTTTTTCCTCCCCAATTCTTACTTTCAATCTATTTTCTGAGACAAAAACAAAAAATAAAAAAAAGGACTGCAACTCACCTTCTATCTATTTTCTCTGGCACAAAAATAACCGTGAATTCGACCTGTTATATATAATTAACCTAGATAATAAAGATAGCAGAATTCTTGTATTATGAGTTATAATCCAAGTTTATTGACGCATCACAATTGAGAAATTAACCTATTAACCACATATATATATATATATATATATATACTATGGAGCGATACACTTTCTAATATATATAACCCATCGCTCTAGGTTAAACAAACAAAAAAGCTAGAATTGTAAATTCCGCCAGTAAAGATCTTCAAAATATAGATAAATTCCTTATAACCCCATAATAAATATTGATCCGAACATCAATTAAAAACATATGTTGCATTTACTTTGCTCACAAATATTGTTCTAACCTTTCATATTGTGCTCTCTAGTACTTTTAAAATGCAATTACAAAAACATAGGAATTTGCAAATTACAAGCCTCAGGTTGAAACCAAATATTCGCGCCTCCCTGCAGGTCGCTAGAGGCTTAGAATATTTTATCTTGTATGTAAGCATATTAGAGAATATCAACCTCTACGATATGTTTACAAACACGCCGAACTTCTTCAATTAGAGGTGACATTAACCCGAAATTAATAATCCACAAAAGATGATTGGAGGAAATAACTGCACAAGAATATAACGGGGAAGCATAAGAAACGGCACTTTCAGATGAATAACCATTAACTGGTCGCGATGAATTTTAAAAAGCGAAGCATACCATAAAGACATAAATTATGAAGTAACACAGTACTAAATTCTATTGGGTTATTGAGATCCAGACGCAACTCGAAATGGCTTCAATTAAACACTATTATACTAGTATTGTAAATCAAATATATATTTGGTCATCATCACAGAGAAATCTCAGCAACCAAACTACAGGTCAGTGGAATCAATGAGATACCCAATTCACAAGGTTGAATACAGATAAATGATTGGGAGACACGATTTTTTGTTTAAACAAAAGACAGGAATGTATACTCACCCCTTCTAAACACTATTATTGGAATTTAACTTCCCAGGAAGCAGAAAATTTTCCATCCATGAATAGGATCACATTGCTGGGTTGAATGTCTGCAGTAGAAACAAAAGCAATGGAATCATGATGAACCATCCAATCAAAATCCAACCCTATGAAGGAAAAATTCTCAGAAATTACCTGGTTTAAAAATGTATATGATTAACTATCCGCTAAGAATATAACAACTCAAGTTCAATTATGAATTAATGAGTCATAATCCCAGTTAATCATACTTACATTTGAGTTGTCATGTTCTTAACAGGTGGATCACACCCCTCCAAGAATTACTCTCCACTAGGGGCATTAAAATAAATGGGTACCATAAAATTAAAAAGGTAGAAGGCACCTGAAAATTGTCTGTCGAAAGAATTCAACAAACATCAAGACATGTGCAAAGGAGGGAATACTCCTCCCTTCTGTGATTGACACTTCTGTGATTGACAGACATCTTTCTCAGCCTTGCAACAAATAGAAAGAGGTTAAGCAAAAAAGAGTACAAGAGAATGGCCAGATGGAACGGGGTCAAATTTATCATATAGTTGGGAAGGTTTGTACAGAGATTCAAAGGAAACTGGCAGTTGCAATACTGTGAGACGATTAGGGCCAAGATGAGGGCCTCAATAGCTAAATATGCAATGATTCTATTTTAATTGATAATACCCTTGGAAGCTTACACTTCCATACATTTAGAGGGTTGCTGGACATGTATACCATACCCATCTAACAGATCCACGAGAGAAGGGGGGCCAAATAACTAGATGCAGAGGTTGCAAACCAATTATCTTACAAAAACTGGGATAAATCTTTCCCCACTTTGGAGAATGAACTTAAAGTTAGTAACCGATGTTAAACTTCAAAAATCATAAACAATGTTTAAGCATTCTATTAGGACAATAGGAAATGGATAGGGTATGCTTGTCATCACTAAAACAATCCTAAGCTGTACAAATAGGAACAATTGATAAGGTCAAGTAATGTCTTGTCCATGAAAAACCCCTTTTTAATAAAAAACAGGGTCTAGATTTTTGACCCTAAGAGATACAACCTCAATGAAGGATGAACAATGGACAACTGCAATCTGGTATCCTCTTCAAACCTGCTGATTCCCATCATCTGGATGATCTATCTGACATCAAGTTTGAACCTTTTTATGGCATAATCCACAACCAATGTCCGGGCCAAGTTGGTGAGCAAGTGATATTTGCATAAAGCCCACTCAATACAAATTAGAGACTATCTGTTTCATTTATGGTGCAATGCCATGACCATTTGCATTGGGAGACAGGAACACTCATCTGAGACTCTGCCCATGGACACCTAAGCATGGAGAAGTTGAAGGAAGAAGAAACACTTCTGTCACCTTTGCAAAGAATTACAACAAACACAAGTTATTCCATCCTAAGACCATTAAGATTTCACATCAGCTTTCATTGCCATGTGTCTCTCAATCAATTTGTCCACAAAGGAGCGAATCTGCACGTTTCAGGCAATCAACTAAAGCTCAGTGACAGATAAAAGAGTTGAGGAATGTCACAATCACCTCAAAGCACTTAGTATTTAATTAACTTGGCAGCCATCCCTACTAGAAGCTTGCTTTCAAGCAGGAAATCAGTTTTCCACAAGTGACACAAATATCAAATTCTGGGCCAGAGTGTTCCAGGAAAATAGCCAGGGGAACATTGTGAATGAAACTACAGAAGACATACCTTGTTCTTCCGCTTGAAATCAAGAAACTCATAAACAGCCATCGCTTTCTCTGCATCTGTTGCTTGCTCCATCACCTGAAATTTAAACCCAGGAAGGTAAGAAATGGAAGGACTAGAACCCTTCAAGATAGTTAAGACAATATGCATAGATCAGTTACTCCTTAAAACCTCCAGTCTAAACAAATTACAGTAACAATCTTTTAATTGACCAAATTGAAAGAAGCATCAGTGCGGAGGATGTAACCTTGGTTGCACTTTTCTTCATTATAGCCTTGTATCCATCCTTATCCAGTTTTCTTGCCTTATAAAGAGGCATAAGCAATGATGCCACATAATCCACAACAGCCTGTTTAATACGATCAGCTCGAGGATGACTTTTTAAGACCTCCTTATTAACAGTGACCTGTGAGACAGAGCTCTCATTTGCCATACCATCACGCTTCCAGCTGGGTATTCTTGGACAGTTGTTTGAATCCTCCTCATCATTTGCATGTATGGTTGGATTAGAGAATTCTGAATCAGCTGCAGCTGCTTGAGATTGCCATCTCTCAATGGCATGATAGTCTTTTACGCCCACACCACCAGCTGTGTCAATCCATGCTTTCGTATATATACTGCTGTCCACAGCAATACTTTCCCCGGAGTGCTCTCTTAGATTCAAATGGCTTGCAATCTCATTTGAGTGGCTCCGCTGTGAGAGGTTATCAACCGACATTCTAGAATTCTCAAGGTTGACGCAAGCAGTATCGGCAGAGAACCAGTTCATAACTCTGTCATTCCTTGAATCTATCTCCGAAATACAATCTTGCCTTCCCAAAACACCACCAGACCACTTTTTTCTACTATCAAACTCATCATTTTGGGAATACTGCTCCCGTCTAGCAAATTTGTGAAATGAGGGTATCTTGGGAAGCTCCATCTTTTTATCACAACTGGCTGCTAGTGCCTGCAAGCAAAAAGAACCATTGAATCTTTTTAGAAACATGGCAATCAAGATAAGGAAAGGGAAACATGTATCTCTCGAGGCAGTAGAATAGACTGTATACACTTTGCTTCACCAGACCAGATCAATTGCCAGAAAAAAAAAAAATTGTTTCATGTGGAAGATGTTATCCAGAAAACGATCACATTTTCATATATCACAGCAATGAGGAAATCCACTATTCCATATCAGGTGAAAAAATAATTTACTATGCGAAGTAAAAAGCAGATATATACAAACAGTTGCTCACATTGACAACCCAAATAACTTCTATATTCAAATACACAATACTGTTATGAAACCAGATTTATGAATTGCAGTATACAAGAGCATGAGCTATGAAGAAAATTTTCCATTTATACCTTAGAAAAGTGGTTACTACATTTTGTATTTCAATACATCAGAAACTATCTCCTAAATTTTAGCGTCCAACTCAACCAAGATTTGAAAAATATAAATTTTAAAAATGAAAAGAACAGTACTTAGTTTTTCTGTAGTACGGTAGGTTTAGAAATGTTTTCCATAAACAGAGCGCTTGAAACAAGGGATAAGGGAGGAACTCTGAATTATATTGAATGACAAAAGAAAAATTGGCAAATTACACTGACCTCTCCTAAGATGAGTGTATATTTATGAAAACAGAAGGGTGTGAGTGAAATTAAACAATACCTTAGGGGAGATGAGTGTAATTTGCTCAAGATAAAAATAAAAAGGGGCATCAGATGTCCCTCAGCCAGATATAAGGTAAAGGAAAATGCATGGTGTACAAAAAAGAGTGAAAAGAAGATCAAGAATCCCAACATGGAATCAGTTGGAGTAACAACTCAATCAACCAGCAAATGAGGCGATGGTCATACTGTATTCATTACAAAGGAGGTAGAGCATGTCTCGAACATGCCAACTTCAGGTGGCCAATGGGTCACGCACAAACAGTTAGCATATTAAAAGGTAACATGCTGTTTTTTTTTTTAATTAAACAAACAAAATCTTATTGCAGTAAGTTCCTATAAGTAATATAATATTGCAGCATTAAACCATGGTAAACATCTACTCAATCACATATCGTCACCGCATCTGCACCCATGATAAACCCCAGTGCAAAAGAATTAAAGGAATAGATAGCCATGTGAAATTATGATGAAGTACCAAGAAACAAACCTTGGCAGCAGCAAGCGCTTTAGCACGGGCAGCTTCTGCAGCAGCAATTGCAGCCTGTTCTTCTTCAGACACAACAGTATAGTTATCCTCCTCAGTAACTAAGTTACCTATTGAACCTTGGGACCTAGAAGAATTGATCTCATGCCTTGAGTCATTTGCCATTTGTCTTACTTGTTTGCTGTGTAGTTTCTTCACATTTGCAGTGGATGCTGAATTGACCTCAGAATCACTCTGATGCATGCTGAGAGGTGGCTTCCCCAAGGCTGAATCTTTCTGAGTCTTTCTCTTTGATAAATTATCTACAGCAGTTGCTTGTCTTGACAATTTTAATCTACCATTGGAAGCTTTTTCCTTCCGGAAGATTTCAAGCCATACACTAACCAACTGGCTTGCTATACCACGTATATCGCGGCTGGTATGTACACACACTTTTTCCTTTACTGTTTTCCCTATGCCTAGACACAACAACAGAAAAGATTAACAAAAATACTGGAGAGACTGGAAATCGTGTTTAGTTATATGAATGCATCTGAATATAACTTAAGAAGAATGACCAATCACACTCTTAAGTCATAAACTTCAAGAGTACATCCATATACTAAGAATGTACTGAATGTCATTCACTTGATAATTTGCAGTTTCATTAGGCAGATCATAAGAGCGGAATGGACAATCATCAGTAGAGACTCATATTAGATTTAAACTAATCACAATATCTTTCAAAAAATTTCAGGCTGTTCAGCTGAAAAACTATTTATCCCTGGTAACATTGACAATAGACATGGATAAAGTTCAGATATAAAATACAGCATATTCATACATAGATACATAACTACAAATATACATACCTGATAAGCGGACAGCAAGCAGATCAGTTGAAACACGCACAAGAAGTCGCACACATTGCCGCAAGAGTTGGGTCCCAGCCTTTCCCATTGAGTCCTGTTGATTTACAAAACACATTATCTAAGAAATTCTATCACCATAAGATAAAAAGACTTTAGATTTTAAGGGAAAAAGTCACATATATTATCTATAGAGAGAGAGGGGAAGAAAGGAAGGAAAAAAAAGGCAATATCATGTACCAAAAGAAAGCAGATAGCAAATTTGAAAATAATTCACCAAATGAGTGATGCAATAGTACCAGTATCCATGAATTAAGAATGGTAAGCCCCTCTCTACTGCCAGCAAAGGACTTCAAGTTTGCAACAGGAAGATTCAGCGACTCTTTGGCCACATGCAAGCGTCCAGCATTGGTTTTGGCATTAAAGAACATATCCCTAAGTAAAGCTTCCCGGGTTAAAATTTGAGCACCATCTAAAGCATTTTTGTACAAGACATTAGAGAACTCCACTGTGTCAAGTCTCTTTATGATATCCCTAACTTCATCCCTTTGATCTGAATGTCTCTGTGCAGCCTCCATTGCTTCAACTTCTGCAGTATAATCATTTCCAGTGCTCAATATGTCAATTATGCGTACAGCCTCCCGGAGCCCACTCATCATTGCACCACCAACTGTATCAGGGTGCTCTTTGCAGGTGGCCTCACCAGCAAAAAACAAGCAGTTATCAACCGGTCTCCCTAATATGTCGTAGTCTTCACCTGATGATCCAACAGCAACATAAGAGTAGGCACCATAGCTAAAAGGATCCTTACCCCAATCTGTAACAACATATGCAACAGGGTCAGGTACTGAAGACTCTCCGAAAAGTTTACGAAGAACCATTAATGCATGGTTGACATGATCAGAAGACCTTAAACTTTGACCATCTATTGCTGCCTTGCCAACCACTAAGGCTATGAGGACTGGAGCCCCAACAGTTTTCCTGACATTCCAGAACATAAAGCAGTTGCCTCTTCTGCTTGTTTCCTCCGCTGTTGCTCCAAAATAGTCCACTGTGTCATCCCAGAACACACTGGGAAATTCCAAAATCACTTTATTAAGAACACCATAACCAAGACGCTGAATAGAAGAATATTTCCACTGAGGCAAAGGTGGGGAGAACTTTATATTATCAGCCTTCAAACAGCCAAGTGGAACAGTGATTAAGACAGCATCCCCTTTAAAATCACTGCCATTTGATGTAGTAACTTTGACTTCATTACTCTGGCCAGGTTCCTTGGCATAAGCTACATTTGTTACAACATGGTTCAGGTGAATGTCAAGCCCTTCTCTTAGAGACTCAACTACAGTACTGTAACCCCCTTTAATCATACAATGAGCTCCCCCAAATCCTCCGTACACATCATCTTGATTCCAGTAAGGAAGAGATACTTCCTTAAGTGGAGCAGCACAACCATACTCCAAATGAGCGAAGTGCCAATTCATAACCCTCCTCTCCAATGGACTTAGAGTATCTTCTTCATAAGTTTTCTCCTCCATACTTCCCCTTTTTGAAGCAAATGAGGCATCTGAGGAACTACTTCTTCCATAGCATACAGTATGATGCCTCTTAAGGTCATATTCTAAACCATCTTCAAGAGACATTCTCATTGCTTGTTCACCCTTCTGATCAATGAGTAACACCATGTCATCAAGAAGGCTATTGTACTCAGCTTCCAGTGCTTCATCCATATCAGCAGGAACCTTTTGTCCAGTTACTATGTCATAAAGAGGGCAGTCACTGTTTAGCACAGTCAAGTCAAGGCCCAACTGAGCACAAACCAATGCAGATGGATCTGGTCTTCTTTCAGTAGCCACATCAGCCTCAACACCAGTGATTATGCTAGCACCAAGATCTACTGGGACAGAAAGAGATGAGTGGTCCGTAAATACACGGCCCCCTATCCTATTCCTAGCCTCAAGTACAGTGACAGAAAAACCCTGACGCTGCAAATGGCGAGCTGCAGTTAACCCAGCAGGACCAGCACCAATGACAATAACTTTCTTTCTTGTATCTGAATCAGATTGCAAACAATCACCAACCTGATCATATGGGGCATTTACACAGCTAGACTCATTGGTCTGCCTAGCAGCTATGACAGAAGTCACTCTGCAATCAGAAACCTTGGAAGCAGGTTTGGAATTGAATACATCCCCATGTATAAGTCCACTTAATTCTGCCTGAGTCTCGCCATTTTCCTGGTAATCATCAACTTTTTGTTCTTCATGCTGCATCAGAGATGATAAATCCAATGTCCCTGGATCTCTATGCCCCTGGCCTTCTGGTGCTTCAGGTGTCAGGTTTTCATAATTAACTGTGAGGTTATTCTTCACATCCATGGAATCTGACCTTTTGGCCTGACCAACAATAAAGGAAACTCCATCTTCCGAGTCAGCAACAGAAGCTGTAGAACTTTCCTCAAATCCTTTTTCTTTCACAATGTTACAATGCCTTGCAATAGTACCAGATTTTTCCTTTTGAGAGGCAATCCCAACATTTATATAACCCTGCCCAAGCGAAGTTATCATTTCTGAGTTCCATTGTGATCAACAAATCAATATTTATAGTTTTACAAGCAGAACAGTCATTTCAAATAGATAATAAACAAAATAAGTAAACTCTTTTCTTGCAATGAAAGACTAAAATGAACGATATTGCAGGATGAACAACATGAGAAACAAACTTACACACTGGTCAAGAAATGTATAGACTTCCCTAATAAGAGAAGATCGGGAAGGTTCATCCTCAGAAGGAGTATCACTAACTCCACAATCAACAAGAGGCAAAATACGAGTGACATCTCTGCTCCAAAGACATAAGATCTGATTTCTGCAATGCATAACATTAAGAGGTAGAACCCATTAAAATATAAAAATCTACAAGAGGCTTATGAAGGCTAACACATTTGAACTAAACTACCTTAATGAAAGATATATGGCAGCCAAAATCCAGTATATTCCCATGTGCATCTATGAGTTTTAGTATCAATATGCTAAACATTAACATCTGAATGGCCGATGCATATGCTCATGTGAGGTTTCTAAGGTCATTCAATTTCATTGGAGACCCAGAAGTGTAAAGCAAAAACAACAAATCCCTTTATTTAAAGAAAAGATCAGAAACAGCCCCAGCCAGTCATGCAAAGATAGATATGATAATCTTGTGTAACAAGTGTTAAGTTTAACAAAAGAATAGCCAACCTCCAGGTCAAACAAGGAACAATGATAATGATTAGCAGCTTCTATTATAGAAAAAGAAAATCCTATTAAAAAAGATTTTTTTTTTTGTTTTGTTAATTATGGTTAGCAGCTTATTTATTGCAACAGAAGTAGAATACAAGAACGGACAGTCCTGTCAGCAACACAAGTCTTGAAAATGAAAGTGAAAAGTTATTGAAAGAATAACAAGAGGAGAGAGAAAAAAGAAGGAAGGGGGCTTTTTGAATGAAATCAATACAAAGGAACTCAGAATACATTCCATGCAGCCAATGTTAATGTAAGTCTGACCACATAAAAACAAATAAATATTCTAAGATCGACAATGGCCAATAAGGTAGATCTTAGATACTATAGAACAATTGGCTGTTTCAGGCACAAGACACTACTGAAAAAAGCCACCTTTTATTTGGAAGACAGGAACGTGCAATTCTTGGAAAGACCAATTACCAGCAACGCATGTTTACATTTTAATTTTTTTTACTGACCTGCAATCCAAATACTCCTGGAGACCACCTTTACGCTTCAAGATCTCCTTAAATCTTACCCTCTCAAGTGGGCCAGCTGCACGAGATTTCAGCCCTGCTGAAACTGCTGCTGCAGCACTTTCAGACTCCTCAACCACATTCAAAGAGGAATCAAGCATCACTCTCGTTCTGAGAGTGCGGTCACTATTTACAACACCTTGGCTTTCAAGCAAAACTTGGTCATTTATTAGAGTCTCCCAATCAGCATCCCCCTCATAAGCCATGTCACCATGCCTACGCTTTTTAGCCTTACGTACTGCACGCTGAACAGCTGATATCTTAGCATCACAATTTGTACCATCAGACCCAGAAACTTCATATACTGTGTAATTCTTATTTTCCTCTGGAATTTCTGATGGTGAAGAGGCTTCCATGGCTTCTTTCTTTTCATAAAGATGATCATCATTTGGAAGAGAACCCTCTTTGCAAGCATCGACAGATGATTGATTTGGACCTATAACTGAGCTGCATTCTCGAATCAATGCAGTAGAGTTATTTGGAGTGATACAGGTACTCGAAGGTTTCTCTGGCTGATTTAACAGGACGGCCATTTCAGATTCATTGGATTTTTCATTAGACACCGAAGGGGAAAAAGTGCCATCAGAAACTACAATATTTCTTTCCTGTAGAATGTCTGAAACAAGATTTTGCCCTTTAGCCTTAGTATCTAAGGTACTACCATCAGAGTTTGAACCTCCATCTATCTTTGAAAGGCATCCAGATCCAGATAATTTTAGAGGTCCATTTCTTGGCGATCCCTCCAAAAGTTTTACAGAAACCAGTTGATTATTCTCATTCAACATAATTGCACAACCATTACAGACTTGTGCTGACTCCTCATGTTTCCTGAGCTCTCCCTCAGCCCGCTCCCCCACTTTCAGAGAAAAGGCAGCATCAACCATATTTCCAACATCAGGGGACACAGTAGAACAGTGCTTCAAACCATCATCAAGAGTTCTTTCTTGCAATGTAGAATTTTGGTGGTAATGAGGACAAATATCTTTATATTGAAGACCGGATAACTGCTGGCTATCTCCATTGCAGACATTGCTTGATAGATAAGCCGTGGGTCCATCGTGAATGTTTGAATCACAAATGCCAGCAGTTTCCTCTGGAAGACTGCCATCATCAAACTTTGGGTTATCCATTACAGACACGAAAGCAGATGGGCACAAATCCGATGCTTGAGATGAATCATGAATGAATTTCCGATTGCCCCTTACAACTTTGGAGGCAGAGGCTGGTCTGGATCTCCTTTCATCCACAGACTCTACAGTTTCTGGGACACTTTTGGAAACAGGGCCCATCACATCATCCACAGTCTGGTTGCCACGGTCATGCTTTGAACTTGCAGAAGTACGAAATTTCCTAATTAACCTAGATTGTTCCTTTTGGAAAATTGTTGACAATGAATCTTCTTTATATTCATCAGAAAAGTGTTGCAGACCTTCACCAGGCAATGAAGTCAACACTTTCTCATCCTTCAAAATATTCATCGATTCTCCTGCTACCAACTCATCATCAGACATAGCTTGACCCTCAATTCCCTTCAGTGCTAGATCCATTTTATCTCCCTCTACTTTTCCTTGACAGCTATCTGCTATCTCTATATTTGTAGTAAACTCACATGCATTATCATCCACAGCCTGCCCTTCATTGATAGACCTATCCGCAGACTCCTCATCAACCACATTTGAAGAAAAAAAATTTCCTCTGGTGGTACCAGATCCCAGATCCCTCTTAGGACCTTTCAACCTTTTCCTAAAACTAGCCAAGGTATCATCCATACCCCCCAAATCCTCTTCTGCAGTAACCAATTTCTTCCCAATAGCCTCAGCATTCTTGCCTCCATCACCAGTGCCCTCCAATGCCAAGCTAGATTTCTTGGAGTTACGCTGCTTTCTCAGCTTAAATATTGATCCAATGGGCTGTTCATCATCAGAATCATGCCCAATTTCAACCGGTTTCGGTCTTTTCTTGGTGCCGGACCTCTTCTTTTCACCCTCCATCTTCGTGATATAGCCCTAGGTTTCCCAAAAATTCTTCAATGATATCCTCCGTTTTTAACAATTCCACAATGATTTCCTAGGTTTCCCACAAATCCCTCAATGATTTCCTTTACCCCAACTTCAGTTCCCAAACCAACATGCAACGATTTACAATATGAATCATCGCTTCCACTTCTCTATCATCAAAAAATTAAAGCTCATGTCTCTCTATACGAAACCTAATTTAACATATTCACAATTACACAATGAGATAATTGGAAACTAATCCAGCCCTTTCAAAGCCCGCCAAATTCCCAAAATTCACAAATAATTACAGAAAAACCACAATTCTAGATAAAGCTTCTGTCAATCAGTGAAACTAGAACCATTAATAAACAATGAGCTGCCCTACTTCAATAACCGAATCTGGAAGAAAAAGGGGGCAACGAAAACCTATAGCATCTGTCACAAAACCTCAGAGAGAGACAGAGACAGAGACAGAGACAGAGACCAAGAGGAGGAGAGAGACTATTGGTATCAGAACCTGTGCTGCGAGAAGGTGGTGGAATTCGCGGAAAAGAGAGTGAAGTGCGCACGTTAGTGTCTTGTTACGGCCAAGGGAACCTCCGCTATAAAACCTGCGCAGCAGCGAAGCGAGGACCGGTGGAAACTAATAAAAAAAAAAATTAAATACGAGAAATTAGGAAAATAGTGAACATTATATATAGGTGAACAAAATTTTGGCTGAGTTTGGATGTGTGATGTGTGATGTTGGATAAAGAGATGGACAGAGATTAAACGCAAACATTGCTGACCTACCACCGATTACGAAGGTCAGTGCAAATCCAAATTTTAGATTGTTTTATTTACATTCTTTCAAGGCTTACTATTGCTATTGCACTTTGTGTTTGCTCGTGTTTACAGATAATATATTACGAAGAAAAAAAATTGATTTTTTTTTAACTTAAAAGTAAGATATATTAATTTATTTTGTATATCTTTTTTATATAACGAAAAGTTTAAAAAGTAGGAAAGATTAATTTATTCCAAAGAAAACACATGTTATGCTCAACCTCCACTACTATAAATATGCATATATTACCAGAGAGTTAAAAGGATAGTTATTAAAAAAAAAAATCATATATGTCTATTATTTTATTAGAGAAAATTAACTTTGCAAAATATTATATATTGAACAATCTTCATAATTGTTCTTTTCTGCAAACATAATTATAATTAGGATGAATCGAGCTTTTGTCTTTATAGTTTTTTTTTCTTTTTTTCACTTCTAATTTTGTTCTATATTTTTTATGTAATTAAATCTCTAAAATATAATTTTATTTGTAATTAATTTTTATTATAATTAATTTAGATATTTTTATGTATAACTTTTTTATGTAATAAATATTTATTGATTGATATAGTTATTTCATAATATAAAATAAAGGAAGTAAGACATTAATCACAAAAATTATCAAAAGAATTAATAATCATAATTTCAATAATATATATTTTCAGTTTTAATAGATTTTTTTTCAATTGTATTTGTTTAAATATATTTTTTTCAAATTATAATAATTTGCCATTCCAATAAATAATATTTTATTATTACATCACAATATAATCATATAAATTCATCAATATTAGTTATGTTAAATAATTACCAACAAAGTCTCTAAATTAATCTATATAAGGAGCTATTAACAAACGTAAATAAACTTTAAAATTTTAATTATAAAAAATAAAATTATAAATTAAAATATATTATATAAATTAAAATTTTAATTTAATCTTGTAATTTTATGGATAAATTGTTATCAAAGAAAATAGTATTCCCATACTAGATAGTATAGAAAGTCAACACTTAGTCGATAATGCCCCTTAAATCTCTGAATCTACATGTCCTGTCAACTCATTTGACATAGATAAAACATAGAGAAAATAAAGAAATACAATCATAAATGATGTTAGATAAAACTAGAGAGACAAGTATGGTCATGAGGTAACAATGTAATTGTGGTCAAATGATCCCAAAAAAAAAAAAAAAAACTATCAGAAAGGTTACTTATTTAAGTCAAAATTAGCATGCATAGAAGGGCTTGATTAGATTTTCACAATGGTCATCAAGAAACATATTGTGATATTTTAAAGTAGTTCAAAAGTTAAAGAACTAAGCATAGGTCTAACTTGTTCTGTTAATTGAAAATAAAGTAGTCCAATTATTATAAACAGGAAATTTTAGTATATGATTATTATAACATGGAACTATATTCTTATCATTCTCATTGATTTTGATATCTAACTCGATTGGTTTGGATATATAGCAGAGTTCCACTCTTATTATGGTTTCTAATATATAATAGATTACTCATATTCTATGAATTCACATATCAAGTTATGTAAAGTATGTATAAGATAAATGAAATACAAGTGAGACGTTCCTTTTTGAACATGATGGAAGTGAGCTACATCATTTAAGTGTGTCATTGCTCAAATTCCATAAAATTATGATTTTTCTCAAATTGAATAAAAATATCTCCAATTTTTCCTAGTTTTATGCATAACTCCTTTTGCCCCAAATGCAAAGTTGGTACTTGAATTGAAAAGCAAAACAACAATTTACAACTACTTATATCAAATTAAACAATGTCCAATTCCTAAAAATGAGATGCAAGCAATTGAATGGTTTAGGTAACATACCTGCAGTTGAATTTGACCCAAAATTATTATTAATTAGTATTTGTTTCCTATTGTGAATTATCTTCTTATTCAAGTTAAGTTTTCATGTTGAAGTAGGATTATGAGTGCTTACTAATCATACATTTGGACTATAAATAATGTATGTTGGACAAGGGCTTGAGGTATGATAGAGATTTGTTTTGAGTGTATATGGAGGTTTGTAAGAGATGTAAGGATAATGGTTAAAAAGTTGTGAAATTATAGTTGATAGCATTCACATACATTATTCTATAATTTTGATATTATAATGAATTTCTTCTCATCCATGATTTTTTGTCCATAGAATTTGTGATTTTCTCACATTAAATTACTTGTATGTTATTGCATTATTTTAATTATTTTAATCGCTTGATATTAGTTTATTTGTAATATGGATATTTTTCCTAATAAGTGGTATTAAAAAAGGGTGTAGTCCAACTTGAGAATGGTATTCAAGATAGCAAGAGCTTGATTCAATATTGCATGAAAATGGAACATAATGAATGGTGATGTTATGAAGCCGATTTGATTGTGCGTGCGAGTTGAGAAAAATAAAAGGTAATGTTGTGGAGAGAGTTAATTTGATCCTTTATGAGTTGAGGAATATGAATGGTGAAGCTGTGGAGATAGTTGGTGTGATTCTATAAAAGATTTGTTATTATTGATTGATGTTATGAAGGTAGCTGATCTGATTTCATATTAGAGTTTTAGTTGATTAATGTTATGGAGGTTGGTGTTTCAACTTGGATAAGACAAAGATTTACAATTGATGCTTAGAAAATAAGATTTGTGAAGACACCACTATTAATAATAAAAGATACTTATGGTATGTGTATTTTGAAGGGATGTTAATGACATATGAGAAATGTTTGCAAAGTTTTGTATCCCTGTAGATGATAGAGATGCCTATAAATGAAAAGATTAAGGATAAACTCCAGTGAAACTTATGATGCTTGATTGAGGATAAGATAATTGATAGGAAGATGGTTGTTGCAGTTTTTTTGAAAAAATTGTAATGATGGTGGGCTTTTATGATTGGCATCCTATGAACAGTCTTGTCCGACGATAGATAAAGCATAAAGATTAACAAAATTGGTGGAATTTTTGTTATGGTGGAAATTATTGAATTTAACCCAAATTCTAATTATTATTAATTAGTATTATTTCTTATTATGAGTTATCTTCCTATTTAAGTTAGATTTTTGAGTTAGAGTCAGATTATAAGTGCTTGCTACTCATATATTTGGACTATAAATATTTGTGTTGGATAAGGATTCAGGTATGGGAGAAATTTGTTTTAAGTGCCTATGAAGGTTTGTGAGAGATGTAAGGATATTGGTTAGGAAGTTGTGGGACTATAGTTGAAAGTCTTCACATATGTAATCCTTTAATCTTAATATTATAATAGATCCCTTCTCATTTGTGGTTTTTTTCCCTAGAGTTTGCAGCATTTTCACATTAAATTGGTCATTTATTATTATGTTACTCTGATTATTTTAATCATATGATATTAGTTTATTTAAAGTGGGAATATTTTTCCTAACAAATACCAAGATTGAGTTTTGATGATGGTTCATGATCAAGTAAATGGTAGAAAATCATATGAAAAATTAGTGTCAAGATTAAAAATATATCTTGTATTCTACAATTAAATTGATGGTGATATTTTGCTCACAACATGCCAATATTTTTTAGTTCAACATCACACATGATCAATACAAACTTTAATCTTTTATTTATTGTAGCCACTATCAATCTCATAAAGGTTTGATACACAAAACTTCGTTTGCAATTAAATGATGAATACATGTTGGCATGATTATAGGGAAGCACAGATTTGGAGATTGCAAACATTAAAATCAAGTATTGAAAAAAGAAAAACTTGTAACCTAGATTTCAAATAAATGCTTTTGAGAAACCAAATAATTGTAATAGATAAAAAGACTTTGACAAGAAGATATTTAGAGGTTAAATTTTTGCACAAGATACTAAATAGGATAACAATCCTACAAATTCTAGTGAGTTGTCCACCTTTAATGAAGAAAAAGTAGTTCTAATTTCATTTTGCCACTTTAAGTTCCATGTAAACCACTAGATTGAAGTTGAGACAATGACACATAAGGTCAAAATGTAAGTTTGGTTACCTTACTTTTGCACTAATTTCATTTTTATCCCCTGAGAATTTTTTTTTAACAATTTTATCCTCTAACTTTTAGAAAGTATGTAAACTCATTCACAACCCTAACTCTATTTGTTTTGTTATTGGAAATTCCTTACCGGTACACAGGTTGGTATCTTAAGTGGTATAAAATCGATTTAGTAAATAATATAGGACAAAATATCTATTTTCCCTAAAAAGACAAATAAATTAAATTACTTTTTATCTTTTTCAAAAATGGGTTGACTAAAGGACTTTATTCCTTTAATATCGTCAACAATCATTTTAGAAAACTAACTAGGGAATTTGAAAGATAAATATTTTAAATGATTGAAGCTTTTAGTCTTCATACTATCTTTTATAATGCATAACAGTTGATGATAGAAGGCAATTAATGTAGCAAATAATTAGAACCATCAAAATACTAAAATCTAATCACATCATATAAAATGTATATGTGTAAAATAATAAATCTATAATTGAACACAAGCCTAATAATAATTCAATATCTATAGCCATGATACATGATTATTTGAGAGAGAGAAAAAAGAAGAGGTAAACTTATTTCTATCCTAGATATTGCCATTAGGTTAAAGTTTATTGTCTCAATAAGATAACATTGGTAACATATAAGATAAGAGTAGAGATCTTGTGATGATAGAAATGATAGAGATGCCTGCAAATGAGAAAATTAAGGATAAACTTTGGTGAAACTAGTGATGCTTGATTAAGGAGAAGATACTTGATAGAAAAATGGTTGCTATAGTTTTTTTAAGAAACTATAATGATAATGGACTTTCATGGTTGGTGCTTTATGAATGGTCATGTTCGGCAATAGATGAGGCATAAAGATTGATAAAAATGGTGGAATTTGTGTCAAGGTGAAAATTATTGAGTTTGACCTAAATTCTAATTGTCATCAAGTAGTGTTTATTTTTTATTGTAAGTTATTTTCCTATTCAAGTTAGAATTTTGTGTTAGGGTGGGATTGTGAGTACTTGCTAATTAAATATTTAGGTTATAAATATTACGTTGGACAAGATTTCAGGTATGGGAGAGATTTATTTTGAGTGCCTATGGAGGTTTGTGAAAAATGTAGGGATATTGGTTAAGAAGTTGTAAGGTTATAATTGATAGCCTTAACACACATAATTCTTTAATCTTGATATTATAGTATATCTCTTTTCATCTATAGGTTTTTGCCATAAAGTTTGGCATATTTTCATGTTAAGTTGTTCATGTGTTATTATGCTATTTTAATTATTTTAATAATATGATATTAGTTTATTTGGAGTAGGATATTTTTCCTAACAAATACCAAGATTGAGCTTTAAGGATGGACCATGATCAAATAAATGATGGGAAATCATATGAAAAATCAGTGTCAAGATTAAAGATATATACTATATTCCATAATTAAATTGATAGTGATATTTTGCTCACAACATGCCAATATCTCTGAAGTTTGACATCACACACAATCAATACAAACTTCAATCCCTCATTTATCATAACCACAATCAATTTCATAAAGAATTGAAAGCTATTAAAAGAAATCTAGCATGCCTAGGTATGTAAGCATAGTGGAACAGGGATCATACCTCTAGCCGTTGTTAGAAAATGTCATTGTGTTTCTAAGGTTTGAGCAGAGCAGAGGACGTTTGTACTTATTCAAAATTCCTTAGAGATGGCACAAGAGTCAGGAAATAGCTAAGCACATGACCCTTTACAACCTTTTAAGTATATAAAAGCCAAAACCAATGTCATCCCTTTAAGATGTAACCTGGCGAGGAAGAAAGAGTTCATGCTAGGTATAAACCACTTCATACCTGCTCAAATCATAACTAAAAGGAGTAAATGAGGGAAGTGAATCATAACTAAAGGTAGCCATTTTTTAGTAAATGAAAATAAGGGAACTAAAACTAAAGGTAGTAGTTTCGAGTAACTGAATATATGGGAATCAAAACTAAAGGCGGCTGTTTCATATTCTCCCACTTAGTCTATATGTGTTATTTATAATGACACCTATAAAGCATGAATTTGTCTACTTAAATAAAATAACAAAATACACGAATGAAGGTGACAAGTCCTTTAAGAATGAGTATTATCTTTCTTGTATTATTATGTATTTTATTCTTTAACTTAATGAATAAACCTTATGTTTATTCTGGGTCCAACAAAATTGTTATGCTTAAATATAAATGTATACACCATGATGGAGATAACAATACTAAGTTTCATTATAAATGACATAAATATTATAACAGATTTACAAGATGGAAGCAAGTCCCATTTACATTGCATGATCCTTAAACTTTATTGGTGGCATCCTTTTAGTCAAAGGATTAGCTACCATTAATTCAGTGCTAACATATTTAATGACCACTTTATTTTCCTTAATACATTCTCTAATGGCTAAATACTTAATGTCGATGTGCTTGCTTCGGCTCTCATTTTTATTATTTTTAGCCTTAAAAATCGTAGCTGAATTGACATAGAATATTACCTAGAAATAGAATCTATAATTCTAAGACTATAAATGAAACTCTTCAACCATACAACATGTGAGGTAGCCTCAAAACAAGAGATAAACTTAACCTCCATGGTAAACGTAGTAGTCAACAACTACTTCACACTCCTCCAAGACATGGCTTCACTAGCGAGCATAAAAATGTAATTTGATGTTGATTTCCATGAATCAATACAACTGGTGAAGTTTGAATCAGAGTAGCCAACTACCTCCAAACTATCAGTACATTTGTAGGTAAGTATGTAGTCTCTGGTCCCTTTTAGCTGCCACATTACTTTCTTTGTAACTCTCTAGTGATCCATCCATGAATTACTTTGATATCTTCCCAACATTCTAATAGTAAATACAATATTAGGTCTTGTACAAACCCGAGCATACATCAAGTTTCTGATAGCATAAGCATATGGAATGTTTTGCATCTCTTCCCTCTGTAAATTATTCTTAGGGCATTGATTTAAATTAAATTTACCCCTTTTTGCAATAGGTGTCACATCAATGAACGATCCTTCATCCAGAATCTTGTTGAAACCTTATTAATATAGGTTTCTTCTAACAAACCCAAAGCATAACAAGATCTATCCCTGTGGATCTTAATGCTAATGATATAAGATGCCTCACCATATCCTTCATATAAAAATTTCTAGAGAGAAATTGTTTTACCTCATATAACAACCCTTTATCATTAGTAATGAGTAAAATATCATCTACATATAATACAAGGAAGTAAATTTTATTCCCACTAACCTTTTATTATATACACTGATCCATGATATTTTCTTTAAAACTAGACGAAAAAGTAACATCATAGAATTTTAAATACCATTAACGGGAGACTTGGTTTGACCCATATATGGATTTCTTAATCTTGTAAACTAAATGCTTACCATCACTAGAAGAGAATCCTTCTGGTTATTTCATATAAATGTTTTCCTTTGGATCATGATTGAAGAATGTAGTTTTCACATTCATTTAATGTAATTCTAAATCAAATTGAGTTATCAGTACCAAAATAACACAAAAGGAATTTTTCTTTGATACAGGAAAAAAAAGTCTTTGTGTAATTAATTCCCGTTTATTAAGTGAATCCCTTAGTAATGAGTCTAGCCTTATATCTTTCAATGTTGCTTAATGAATCTTTTTTAGTTTTAAAGATCCATTTACACGCAATGGCCTTTGCACCAGTACGTAATAGAATAAGATCTCGGACTCGATTAAATGCTGTAGAACTCATCTTATCCCTCATGATATTAAACCATAACTTAGATTCCTTGCAACTCATGACTTCTGAAAATGTTTGAGGGTCATATTCAACTTTAACATTGTAGTTAGACTTTTGTAGGTACACAAGGTAATCATTAGGTATTACTAACCTTTGATCTCTAGTTGACATTTTTAATGTTACATCATCATCCTTTGAGGAAGGATGGTGTATAATTGGCATTGGGTTCACTAGACTATCATCAACAACTTGTGGAATCTTGGTGGTTGGCTGTTTAACACTTGTTTGGACTTTAGGGGTGTTACATAGCTTAATCAATCTATCACTTAAGGAGAAAGTGTGATCACTCCCATAAATTAAGTTATTTTCAAGAAATTTGCATTTCTTAATTCCACAAACCTAGTGCTATGAGATAGACAATAAAACTTATACTGCTTAAACCTTTCAACATATCCAACAAAATGACCACTAATGGTCCTTAAGTCTAGCTTGTTTTCTTGTGGATTATAGACTCTTACATCATACGGGCATCCCCAAATTCATATATGTCACAAACTCAATTTCTAACTTTTCCATAATTTGAAAGGCATTTTTGAAACGGCCTTAGTTGGAACCTAGTTTAATATATACACAGTTGTTTTAAAGGTTTCAATCCACAAGGACTTAAGAACCTTGAAGCTACTAAGCATGCTCCACACCATATCCAACAAAGTTCCATTTCTTCTTTCTACCACACTATTTTGGTCTAGAGACCCAAATATAGTGTATTAGGCTACTATCCCCGTGCTTTGGAAGAAATTGTACCAATGGACTAGGTGCTTGTCCACTTCAGTGTACCTACTATAATATTCTCCACCTCTATCAGATCTCATAATCTTTATTTGCTTTTTATAATGTCTCTAACTAGGGATGACAATTTTACCTGTGTACCCGTTTACCTGCGGATACCCGCTTGTGATGGGCAGATATGGGTATAAAAAAAATTATTCACGGGTGGGTACAGGTATGATTTTCTTACTCGTAACGGGTATGAGAAAATACCCGTACCCATACCCGTTTATCCGTTTAAATAAAATTTTTTATTTTTTATTTAAATATTATTCAAAACGACGTCGTTTTGGCGAGTATACCAGCGGGTATATCAATCCCATGGGTATAAATTCGTACCCACAAAAATTATTGAAAAAAATACTTGTATCCATACCCATTTATCCGTTTAAATAAAATTTTATTTTTTTATTTAAATACTACTCAAAATGACATCGTTTTAACGGATATATCCACGGGTATACCCATACTTGCAGGTATAAACCCGTACCCATGAACACTATTAAAAAAAATTTATTTATTTTTTTTAATTTTGACGGGTATACCTGCGGGTATAAACCCGTACCCATACCCGCTACAATGTTCATGGGTATGGATAGGGTATGGGTATAATTTTTTCTAACGGGTATGGGTATGGATATTATCATACCAGCCCAAACCCGACCCGTTGTCAGCCCTACATCTAACACTTCATTCTTATTATGAAGCATGTAAAAGGTACATGTATCATAAGTAATCATCTATAAAAGTGATCAAATACCTATAACCATATGCGTCTATATCTGGAATGATCTCTAACAAATCCTGACTCCTTTTGGCACCTTTCTTTGACTTCTTGGTCTACTTCCCCTTAATGTAGTTTATACAAGTGTCAAAATCTATGAAATCTAGAGTACTAAGTACTCCATCATTCACTAACTTTTTAATAATTTCTAAAGATATGTGCTCTAGTTTATAATGCCACAACATAGATGAATTTTCATTCATAATACTTCTTTTAATACTAACGTATATCACATAAAGGGTATTATCTCATAGGTTATTTTGACAAAAACCATCAGACATAAAATTGATACTAATAAGTTTAGATTTATAATATAATTTAAATTTTTCATTTGAAAAATTGAATGAAAATTCAAGTGGTACAAGTCTTGAAATAGAAATTAAATTCCTAGAAAAACTAGGTATACAAAAGGGTTTTTTTTTCAAATCTAATACAAAACCATTATTAAGAACTAAATGATTTGTCCCAATAGCCTCCATAAGTGAGCTCATCTTGTTTATAGAATAGATGTTCTACTCACTTCCCACTGACTTCCTGTGATTTAGAAATCCTTACTAATTATTTGAAACATGGATTGAAGAATTAGAGTCAATCCACCAAGTATAATTAGAAACATCAACTAAATAAGATTCATAACACATAAATGATATTGGATTACCTTTCATTTGTAGCCAAGCCTTAAATTTTGTGCATCTTTCTTCATATACCTCCTCTTTTTACATAAAAAGCACTTAACTTCCTTCTTGAATTTAGTCCGGGTGGGTACTTTACCTTCCTATTTGGCTTGGCTTGGCTTGGTTCTTGTTCTATCCTTGTGTCACAACATGTGCACTATGACCTAATTCCATCAATAGTCTACCCTCCTTTTGGACATACACGGTCAAAAGTTTATTGATAGACTAATTGTCTCTATGTATGTTATACAAAATGTTAAAAGGATTATACTGTTGTGGAAGCAAGTTTAAAACAAAATATGTAAGAAAAGAGCCTGACATCTCAACCCCAAGTACCTTAAGCTAAGCTACTATATCCCTCATTTTCATCATGTGATTGTGCACACCATAAACCCCAGTGAGCTTTATTGATGAAAACTGAGTTATTAGGGTGCTGGCCAGGGCCTTATCTAAAGACTTAAATTATTCATCTATAACCTTCAGTAATTCCCTAACAATGTCATGCTCACTGATCAAACCACATACACTAGCAGATATTTTGATTTTTATGTACATCATGTTGCGATGATTGGATCGTGCGAATATTCATAAAGATCAATTGCAACTTGTTAGCTAGTGTTATTGGGTTTAGGTTGTTCGTCTTTCCTAATAGCATAATTTATATCCATCCACCCTAATTGGAGGAGAATTCTCTTCTTCCAAACTTTATAATTATCACCATTATGGTCAAGGATAACATTTTAGACATTTAGGAGGTTTACATATTGAATAGTTGTAATAAACAAATAAATAAATATTAAAATTGAGACAAATATAAATTGCATGAATTACCTATGTAAATCACACATCCAAAATTACAAATAAAAACTACTTGTGGGCCAAGTTTTTATTCAAAATTTAGGTTAAATGATAAAACCAACAAATTTTATTTCTTCTGAATCCCTATGGGCAAATTAAGGGGGAAAAAAGTTTGCTATTTCATCCTAATTATACATATAAATATGATAAGAATTCTTGCAAGATAAACTTTATCAGATAAAAATTACAATGTTAATCCCTATAGTTTCTTGATTTTTCTAAATAGGTGTCATAGTTTAAAAGTTTCTAATTGGATATTTATAATTTATAATAGTTTCTAATTAAGGACCACTAATTAACATTCTGTGAAAAATTGATAATGTGGTTAATGGAAAGTATTGAATTAGAAATTATAACAAATTATAAATATTTGATTATAAATTTTTAAAATGTGGATACATATTTAGAAAATTATGAAGTTATAAGGACTTACGTGAAGTCTATCAAATATATCATATTCCTTAAAATATAAATTGAGCAATTTTAGTCCTTATAATTTAAAATATTCAATTTTGGTACGTCTAATATTTTAATCAGCTTAATTTTGATATTTCTATTATATTTTAATCCAACTACTAATAAGAAAGCTAATATAGAGTTATGTAAAATATTTTATCCAACGTGATACACCTTTATCCCCAATCTTCTTAATATTATAAAAGCCTCAGTATTCACTTTCACCAAATATTACTACGTAATAAATGTACTTCACTTATCACGAGAGAGCAAGTGAAAAGAAATTTTTATTTTCTTTTTATTTTTTATTTTCTATTCTAATTTAAATCATAGATAAAATTTATTTATTTTAATAATTATTATTTATTTGAATTATCTATAACTGATTTCTAATTTAATTTTTAAATTTTTTGAATTATCAAATAATATTTTAATTTCAAAATTTTAATATTTGAATTATTTATTTAAGTAATAAAATTTTGATATTTTAATATTATTGAAATAATTTTTAATTTAGAATTTAGTGATATTATATTTAAATATTAATATTAAAAATAAAAGTTAAAGATATTTTAATATTTTCATGAGTTATATAATTCAAAATTTAAATAATTCTAATAATATCATCTAATTTTTAAATTATAAACTACTTTGATAAATAATATATATTTTCATTCTTTATAAAAATCATTTATTTCAAAAAAAATTATTTAATAAAATTATCTACACCTGATTTTTAATCTAAATTTAGTAATAGATTTCAATTTGAATTACTTATATATGTATTAAATAATTTATATATAATAAATAATTACATTTATATGAAAATAAAATATTTATTAATATATTATTAGTAATATCTAATTGTAATTTGATAGATAATGTACATATAAAAATTCTTACTCTTTAAATTTTCATATTATCTTTAAATATTAAATATTAAATTTGATATTTTATAGTTTCTCATTTTAAAATTTATATTATTTCTGAGTATTTATCATAGTTTCAATTTGAAATATTTTTGAAACTTTCTAAAAAATAGTTCTAAAATATATATATATATATATATATATATATTAAAGATGATACATTAGTTATAATAATATGTAAAATTTTATTAATTAAATAATTAAATCTTTAGACATAAAGTAGTTAATTTAAAATTTTTAAAGAAAATAATTTATAAATAAATTTATTTTAGTATTGGTATATTAAGAAAATATTTTTACAAAGATAAAAAAATTTAAATGACAAATTTAGTTAATTTAAAATATTAATGTAACAACTTTATCAAATTAAAAGAAATATAGTATTTCTTTATAATTAAGACGAATATAATTATACCAATTATATAATTATTTAATATGTAAAAATATAATGATAATTTACTAATATTTAAATATATTATATTTTATAATTTAAATTTATATTAGAAATTATTATAAAATAAAATCATTAAATTCGTCTATTGCACAAGGTACAAGCTAGTCTATGTATATACATTGACTATTGTCTTCTTCCTTTCCAAAATTTATTATTTTGTATGTATAATAAGACAATATTTCATCAATATACTTCATGTGAATGTAAATCAGAGCACAAAAGTATATCATATTTAATTTATTTTCTCCCCTATCTTTATGTTAGTTTTCTATCAATAATTAGATGAGATTTTAATAAATAAGCCAAAATTAAGCCAATCGGAAATTAGGGGATCAAATCAAGTATTTAAAATTAGGGAAATAAAATTGCGATATTTAAGCCAGTTGATAAATAAAAAGTGAGGACAATAAACTATAGTTAAAATCAAATCTTGACACTCCTATAAACAAATTATATGACAAGAAAGAATCAGTTAAAATATTTATAATCCAACTTCTAGACAAATTACTAATATCTAGTAAAAATACAAATCATAGTGCGTCCAAATCCAAACTACAAATACATAAATAAATGATTAAAACTTATATTGTACACCAATGGAAAACACCCAAAAAAAAAAGAAAAATACCTTTAAATTAATGTGCATAATTATCATAAAAGCACAAATTAAATAACCTAAAAAAATACTTTGCCCAATAAAATATAATACTTTAAATAAAAATATTTATCAAAATAGCATTCACTAAAATGTCAAAATGAAAAAAAAAAAGATTTAGAATAGAGTCATAAGAAAAGTAAAATGCTTCTACAGTTTGAACTTGAGATGCAGAATCAGAAACATGATAGAATAAAGCTTGTACCTATTTTTTACTCTTGCAATCTTATTCTTTTATGATGTGAGATACAAATTTGGAAGAAAAAGAGAGTTATAGAGATAGGTGAACAAATAAAGATAAAGCTTAAATCAAAAACATCTATCTTTTTAAGATAAAAATGGAATAAAGGAATTATGGCACAAACCGATATAATTTCATGATTTTTTAAGTAGGCAATTATGCTTTAGAAGTGTGGGTGTTTTTTTGGACTCATATAAATGGGCTTCTAAAAGCCCAATAGACAAGCCTAGTTAATAAAGGCTTATCCAACTAGAATTGAGCTCACTGAAACAAGGCATCAGGTTACTAGTCGAAGGTTACAGCGGCAACTTTAGGTCGTTGGGAATGAGGTCTAGCCCATAGATCGGAGCGCATTAACTGTGGTTAAACCCAAAAACGAATCAACTTGTAGGTACTAACTTGTAGGTATCAACTTGCATGATTAAATATTTATTTTCATAGGAAATCGTGAAGCAAATTGCAATTATGGAATCTTTCCTTTTTTAACATATTGTACCCCCTGAACACTATAAGTAAGGGTTAAGATCATTGTACAAGAGGTATGAAAAAATTGATACAATAAAGATTAAGCTATCAACAACATACAAAAACTTTGTAAACACATTCCTAGAAATAAATTATCGTGGATATAGGAGTTGATCAACCGACTTTAGTTGAACCACATTAAAAATTCCCGGTGTCCTTATTCTTCCTCTCTCTATCTCCCTTTCTCTAGCTCTCTTTACATTATCAGATTGCAGTTTAGGATTTACTAAACTTTTTGGTTGGCTAGATTCAGTTTCTGCACTCTTTTGGTCAACTAAATTCCATCATCAACATTTTGGCATTAGAAAGAGGGCCCTATATTATGTTTTGGTTAATTTTATGTGCAACTGCAATGGCTAGAGGAAGAACTACTAGAAGTTCAAACACTTTGGCTAACTAACCAGAAAGTCACGTAGAACAGCAAAGAGAACTAGTCTTTCCTATAATGGACACTTTGTAGCCCTTACTTCAGGTATTGCTGCCGACTTGCCCCCTACGGACTACCGCCAACCTATTGTTAATGTTTCCAGGACTGACGAAATACAAACATGGCACTAACATTAGGAAACGTTTGAGAACATAGTGAAAGAACTGATTGAGGCGGTTAAAGTACTGATGCAGGCACAAGCTCAGGGAACATAAAAGCAAGTTAAGGTTGCTACACCTAGAAAGGAAGCCCAGTGCACTGATTTAGCTCACTCTTCCCACTCAAAGATAAGATTGGAGGTTCACCGAGCTCATGAAGACCATGATGATTAGCGATGTGAGGGCTTGCATTGAGCGAAAGGCTTGAACAGGTCTAGCCAGGGACATACCTTAGGCCACTATTCCTAAGACTAAGAAGGTACAAAGAGCCAACAAACTTCCAACTAGAGATTCGAGATAGAAAACCTAGTGATAGAAGAGCTGTTCCAGAGGGTAAAACAATTAGAGGAGTGCCCTTGAGCTTAGAATAGTCGAGACCATTACTAGGAAAGGACTCTATTCACAAGCAAGGTAGAGAAGCAGCCCCTCCCTTATAAATTCAAAATCCCCACAATCTCACAAGACAATGGGGATAGTGATCCATACAACCACCTGGATGCATTCAATGTACAAATGGATTTTTAAACAACTAATCCCTTGGTTAAATGTCGTGTCTTCCCAGTTACACTAGGGGACTTACCTCAAGAATGATTCAGAAGTCTCCCAACTCGTAGCATAGGCAGTTGGGAAGAGTATCAAAGAAGATTCATCAATCAATATAAAGCACTAAGGAAGCAACTCACACCACTCTGCCATTTTGTAACAATTTTCTAGCAAAAAAATGAATCATTGAAAGACTACATCACTTGATTCAGGCACAAGGTTAATAATGTGAAGAATCCATCCAATGAAAGTATCCTAATAGCGATTGCAATGGGATTTCGCAAGGATGGAAAGTTATATAAGAACATATACAAGTCTCCAATAAGGGAGTTAGGTGAATTTTATGAATAAGCTACCAAGTAGATCAGGTGTGAGGAGACCTTTGACCTAAAGGAGTCCGGTCATAAGGATAAAGCAAATAGCTCCAATCAAAATAAGAAGAGGAGCAATCATAGAAATGGTAAGGATAACTTTGATAACCAGCCTACAAATAAGGCCAGGATTGAGCAACCTCAGCATCAAGGTCGCCATGATACCTACAATGTCCTATTTGACAGTCAAGACAAGATCTTTGCAGCAGAAAGGAAATGGGAAGATTTCAGAAAGCCCAGTCCAACAAAAATCCCTAACAGGTACAGAAACAAAGACAAGTTTTGCATCTACCATGATGAAACTGGGCACAATACTTTGGATTATTGGGCACTTAAGGATGCAATTGAAGACTTAATCAGAAGAGGTCGCTTGAGAGATTATGTGATACGACCTTAGGGTTGACAACCTCAGTAACCCTGGCAACTAGTACAGCAACAACGCCAGCAGACTCTTGAATAAGAGGAGTGCTTGCAATGAAAACACTATTCACCATCCATGGTTAGCTTCACATCACAGGTACTTTGAATAGATCACATGACTGCTACGTGAGAGAGGCAAACCACATTCTAATTATAGGTCATGGTGAGTTTGAGAGGCTTACCAGGAAGGCTAAAATGACCTCAGATAGCATCACCTTTACAAATGAAGATACACAAGAGGTACGTTCTCCTCACAATGATGCATCAGTTATCCGAGCCAGAATCGATACTGCCGAGGTATAAAAAATAATGATTGATACCGACAGCTCAGTGAATGTCAAGGGATGCTTTGATCAAATAGGTTTAAGTTGAGGTTAGTTAAAACCTTCCCCACAGCCTCTTTATGGGTTCACAAGAGATGCAACACTACCAATAGGGTAAGTCAGACTTCCTATCACTTTAGGAGATTCAGACCATCAAGCTACTATCCTGGTACATTTCTTAATTATAAATTGTCCCTCAACATATAATGTAGTTTTGGAATGACTTGTTATCAATGATCTAGACATGGTCACATCTACTAGGACTCTTACTATCAGATTCCTAACCCTAAATGGAGTTGGATGTGTACGAGGTGAGCAACATATAGCTCGATACTGCTATAAAGATATAGTTAATTTAGAAGTAAAAGGGGAAAAGGTCAATATGGTGTCTGGCAAAGAGCAATAAGCTAGGAGCACAACAGGAGTTAGCCACGACCTTGACCCTTACAAGGTGGATGTAGAAAAAATAACTGGTCTGGTAGAAGAGCTCGAAGGTGTATGGGTCAGCGAAGTGGATGCTAAAGGGTGCCTCAAGCCAGGAAAGAACCTCTTTTCAGACATAAAAACTAACTAGCTGAATTCCTTAAGGCAAACTTGGATGTGTTACCTGGAACTATAAAGACATGATAGGAATTGATCCCAAAGTTAAGTCACACAAGGTCAACATAGACACCTTTCATAAGCCAATTCGTTAAAAAAGGAGGCTTAGGACTGCTGAGCACTATGCTACTCTTAAAAAAGAAATGGATAAACTCTTAGCTAATAAGTTTATCCATGAGGCCTGCTACCTGACTTGGGTAGCCAACCCTTGTAAAGAAAAAGAATGGGAAGTGGAGAACCTATATTGACTTTATAGATCTTAATAAAGCATGTCCAAAGGACAGCTTCCCACTCCCAAGAATTGATTAGCTCATAGATGCAACTATTGGTCATCACCTCCTTAACTTTATGGATGTTTGCTCAAGATACAACCAGATCCCTTTGAATCCATCAGACGAGGAACACACTTCATTTATCACTGATCGTGGCTTGTATTGTTACAAGATGATACCTTTCATATTAAAAAATGCAAAGGCAACTTATCAATAGCTAGTAAACATGATATTAAAGGAATAGATCAGGAAGACAATAGAAGTATACATGGATGACATGATGAAATCTGAATAAATTGTTGACCACGTACATGATCTTGGGGAAATTTTTAAAATTCTAAGGAAATATTGAGTGAAGCTGAATCCACTCAAGTGTGCATTTGGAGTAGATTCAGGAAAGTTTCTCAAATTTATGGTAAACAGTAAGGGAATCAAGGCAAATCCTAACAAAATCAAAGTTTTCATTGATATGAAGTCCCCAACCGAAGTCAAAGACATACAAAGCCTTAATGGTCAGGTCGCAACACTTAGTAGATTCATTTCAAAAGTGATAGATGAGTGCATCCTTTTCTTTGATGTACTAAAAAAGGGAAAATGCTTTGAATGGACCAAGCAACATGAAGTTGCCTTCTAGCAGCTCAAGGAATACATAGGCCAAGCTCTTCTCTTGTCTAAACCAAAGGATGGTGAAAAGCTTATTATTTACCTAGGAGTATCTTAGCACGCTCTTAGTGCGGCCTTTATATGAGAAGAAGGTGGAGCATAATTTTTAGTTTACTATGTAAGCAAAAGATTGTTAGATACTGAGATAAGGTACTCGCTGATGGAGAAACTTTTTTATTGCCTCATAATGGCATCAAGGAAGCTGAGACCATATTTTCAAGCACATAGCATAGTGGTGCAAAGGCAGTTCCTATTAAGGCAGATTCTATAGAAGACCGATGCTTTAGGTCATTTACTCAATTAGGCAGTTGAACTAGCTCATTTGACATTGAGTATAGGCTGAGACCAGTAATAAAAGGACAAGCCTTAGTAGACTTCATTATAGAATTCACAGGCCCTGCAAAGGAGGATATAAAAGCCTCAAAAGCTCCATATTAGGAGTTATATGTTGATAGGTCATCAAGTGAGCAGAAAGTTGGGGCAGGAGTGCTTCTTATCAGCCCAAAGAAGCATAGAATCCTCTGCACTCTAAGATTTAGTTTTCAGGCCATAAACAATGAACTTGCATACGAAGTATTGTTAGTAGGGCCCTATTTAGCAAAAAAGATGCGAGTTGAAAACCTAAAGATATTTGGTGACTCCCAACTCATAATTTGTCACATACGAGGTGAATACCAAACAAGGGCATCAAAAATGGCCATTTACGTTCAAAAGGTTAGGGAACTGCTTGATTCTTTTCAACAATATGAGCTTAACAAAATTTTACAAGCTTAGAACGTACATGCAGATGCATTAGCTCATTTAGCCACAACAAGAGATGCAGATTTCGTAGGGGCAATTCCAATGGAGTTCCTTCCTTCACCAAGCACAGATCAAAAAAATGTTGTGATGGCAATTATTATGGCAAAAGACTCATGGATGTATCCATTCTTGGATTACTTACAAGATGGCAAGTTGCTACAAGACAAACTTAAAGCACATCATTTGTGAGCTCGAGCAGCCAAATATTGTATCTTCGATGACATGTTATATAAAAAGGGATTCTCCACTCCGCTCCTAAGGTGTATAAATGGCTGTGATTATGTCATTATCTTGAAGGGAATTCATGATGAACATTGTGGGAACCATGCTAGGGGCTATTTCTAGCTCAAAAGGCACTCCAACAGGGATTCTATTAGCCAACAATGAAGTAAGGCACCATTGATCTCATAAAAAAATATGACAAATGCCAAAGATTTGCCAAAGTCCCATGAGCTCCACCAACATACTTGCAACAAATGGTTAGTCCATGGCCTTCGTGATCTATGGCGTGGACTTGATTAGACCATTTTCGACAGCTCGAGGGAATTGTAAAAAATATATTCTTCAAAGATTGAAAAATTTGCATCGGCTAATATTATTTATAGGTTTAAAGTCCTTCAATAGATCATGGCCAATAATGAGACCCAGTTTAATAGTAAGCAGTTTATAAAGTTCTGCAACGACCTCAAAATTATGAAAAACTTCTCAGTTGTAAACCATCTATAGGCCAATGGGCATGTTGAAGCTATTATTAAGATTATTGTAGGTCCCAAATAAAATGATTTAGATTAAACTAAAAATGCGGAATTAGTTTTGATCTTGCCCCTGTCTCGTTGGAGACGCAATATACACAAGTATCTTGA
>JANHAO010000630.1:0-42603 GCA_026873985.1 Saraca asoca | reverse complement strand
TCTCTCTCTCTCTCTCTCTCTCTCTCTCTCTCTCTCTCTCTCTCTCTCTCTCTCTCTCTCTCTCTCTCTTTTCACATACAATCTGTGGTTTGGGGTTCAGGACTTTTTGGTTGATTAGATTTTATTGTCAACAATATTATCATGGATTTATGAATTATGATAAGCTAATGATTAATTAGATACTAACTAGTTACTACTAGTACTGCTACATATGAATATGCTTGTCATTTATTATTAATATTAGTTTAGTAGTACTTTTTATATCTCTTGTTTTGACCTTTTTTAATTTTTTTTGCTTAAAATATCATTAAATTAGTTATAAGTCCATTTGTCTGCTCTCAAAAAGAAAAAAAAATCTAACATACACGGATGAACCCATGGATCAGATTAGACCATGGGTAAGCAAGCCTATTTTGGATATGGATCGATCCACACAGATTTAGTACGATTTGCCATGGTCCATTCATTTAACAACAATAATTGAAATAGTTCAAATATACTTAATTCTTACAAGGGTTATGCTTCAATATGTACTCAAAAATTTTGCAAGATTTTATGAAAGTTTAATATAAAAATCATAAAAGTTGTAACTTTTATATAAAATCTTACAACCATTTTACAAATGTGTATAGATTTTGTATGCAACAAATACATAAAAAATTGCAATTCTATCATTCATCAAAATAAAAAATAAATTTTTTTCCATATAATAATTTTTCACAAAACTTACAAAAATTTGTATTAGTATGCATTTTCTCAAATACGTATAACCCTTCTACTAAAGCTCGCTAATCATCCATATTAATAGTAAATATAATAAACAAATTTGTTAATATAAAAGAAGGATATGGTTGTCAAATGAAACTCACTAATTTTTTTTAGCATATGAACTTCTATATTCTAAAATATATTATTACACAAAATCATTTTAGCAAGTCAAATTAATGTATTAGCCTAAACATGCAAGAAGATGAGGATATGGGAGAAGAAAAAAGAGAAATAAAAAAAGGAACAATAGAGGTAGAAGATGACAAAACTATGTAGTGGAGAAAAGAAATTGGAGCCACCACAAATAGTGCAATGGATCACCTTTTGTGTTGACTTTGTGTTAAATGAAATATTTTATTTCAAAAGGTGTTTGTGATTTATCTCATGATATCTCTCCCTTCATCCTCTTTTGAGAATAAAATAATATTTTTTATGAAGAAATTGAAGGCTTCAACAAATAGATAAAGGTCACCTATTATATCTCTTAAACATCATATTCCTCTTTCAAGTTTCAATGTATTGATAGCCATGCTAATACATTTATCCATTATCTTATAAAAAAACTTTTGCACCAACAAATAGATATACTTGCTTGTTTTTCTCAACCAAAAATAAATCAGATGATACACTTACATGTTTTTCTTTAACAGGTACTTTTCTTTTCCCTATAAATAGTAAAACTCATTGTAGAGGAAAATATTATCAACACATTTGATCACAAAGCAAAGCAAAACTCTCATCTACTTTCTCATTCTTTTTCACAAATATAGTTGGGTTACTTTTCTCTTTATAATTTTTCTACTCTATTATTCCTGCTCTTGGCTGTGAGTGCACACATCTAGAAGTTCTGGGGAGTTGCTATATCAATAATCTACACTAAAGAAAGCATAATAATCCTTGAGGGTAGTATTCTACATGCCTCAATGATTTTTTCAACAACTTTTACAATAATCTCAAGGATTATAGCTTCTACAAATTCTCAAACCATTGTAAGGGAATGTTGTCCTCAGCTGCCACCATTGCTACTCATGCTACTTCATTACCTCATGCTTTGTCATATAACAAACCATTCCCAAATATCTCCAAAACTGAAGTATTCAAAGGCTTTAAGTGATAGCAAGAGCACATCTTTTCTATACTAGATATGCATGGGGTTGATAGGGCTCTAACCAATGGAAAACCAGAACAAAATGCAAAAGCATGGCTTTATGCTAATAAAGTTTGTCATCACACTATTTTAAGTACTTTGTTTGATAATTTATTTAATGTTTACTATAGTTACAATGAAGCAAAATCAATTTGGAAATCTATGATTACAAAATATATTGTTGAAGATACTGGGAAACAAAAATAAGCCACTGAAAATTATTACTATTGGAAGATGGATAATGAAAAAGAGATCAAAGTCCAAATCAATGAATATCACAAGCTATTTGAGGACTTGAAAGCAGAAAACATGAACCTATAGGAAAAATTTGTTATTGGCATGCTTATTGAAAAACTACCTAACTCTCGAAATGACTATAAGCAATAACTCAAGCACAAACATAAGCAACTGACATTTGGAGAATTAATCACAGACATTACAATTGAAGATACCAACCAAAAGGAATCTTAGTTTGTCATGGCAAAGTTGTTCTCCTCAAAGGCTAACTTTGTGCATGATAATCCTCATCAAACAAAGTGCTATAAGAACTCTTCTTCCTTTAGTACAAATAAAATTAATTACAAGTCTAAACCTAATGTTTCCCTCTTTAAGAAAAAGAAAGGGAGTTGTTTTCTTTGTGGTAAGCAAAGTCATTATGCTTCACAATACAAAAAAAGAGTGAAAAATGACAATCCTCCTAAACCAAAAGCAAACCTAGTTGAAAGAGATGAAATAATTGATGTAGTTATTTCCCAAATTAACTTGGTTGCTAATGTGAAAGACTGGGTGGTGGATGCTAGTGCCACTAGGCAAATTTATGCTAATAGAGATGGCTTCACCTCATACTCACCAGTAAGAGTTGATGAAGAACTAGTCTATCTTGGAGACTCAATAACTACAAAAGTTCTAGGAAAAGGTAAAATACTTTTGAAGCTCACATTTGGCAAGATACTTGCTCTCAATAATGTGTTGCATGTTTCCAACATTAGAGCAAATTTGATTTCAATATCATTGTTAGGAAAAGTGGAGGTTAAGGTTTCATTTGAATATGATAAAATTGTATTGACTAAAAATAATGTGTTTATGGGTAAGGGCTATTATAATCAAGGTTTAGTTATACTAAATGTTCAAAATGTAATGAATGAAAATGCTTTTAGTTTTGCTTAAATGATTGATTCTACCTATTGATGATGAAATTTGGTTCATACGGAGAGACCAAATCTTAGCCAATGGGGATGATTCTTCAGGATCTCTGACCTTTTTCCGGTTCAAATGTGATAAGACACCCAAATAAACAGAGAAAGGGGGAAGAGCAAGAGGAGAACATAGGGTTTAATGTGGTTCATCCAAATCCGGATATCACTGGACCCTACGTCCATGGTAGCATATTATTGAGACAATATTTCTATAATGTTACAATGTTTGATCTTTGTTTTGGTAGAGTTTCGACATGGTCCAACCTCTCTCCCCTTCAGGAGGGCTCCTTCCTCATATTTATAAAGGAAAGGGGTTACAATGGTAATTACATATGTAGTAAACAAGTTACATCAGTATTTAATGTACAAGACAATGTATACAGACTGAATCTCCTCTTTTGACTACTACAAACGGGACCCCATTTATCCGTTAGGGGTAAGATGGGACCTAGTTCTCTGTCTGGGTAGGTTTCAAGTCAGTGATCATGCTTCATCAGTAAGGTCATTTCCCCCTTTTCAGGATGGAGCACCTGAGCTCACTTCTTCATGCATGATCTCGGCCTAATGAGGTCGCTTCACGAGTGACATGGTGGCAGAGTGATTCTGGACGTGCTTCGAGCTGGTCTTCTCACCACTCTTGGGCTTCTTGTGAGCTCTTTAGATTGAATCAATTTTCATATATAACATAAGCCCTGGGCTGGGAGTTGAAACTCTTTGATTTATGATTAGTCAAAGTATTTTGTCTGCTCTAGGCCATGCTTCTTGTGGCATGTGTTCGACAATTATTGTTGAGTCAAACTTGGCCTTTCCCAAGGCTTATTAATGACGATGGTTAAGGGAATGGTTCCAAATCTTTCGATAAATATGGCCCTGATTTTATATAAAGGGGAGACAATCCCTTTTGATTCTGCACTTAAGAAACTATGGAGTCTTCCGATAAACCTCCACCATTGTCGGCATTCTGGCCTCCCTCAGAGGCATGTATAGTCTGTAGCATAGATAACTTGGAGGACTTATCTTCCTTGATAACATGGAAGGATCTCATATGGGTCCCAGACTACATCCTCTCAACTCTACTGTGAGGCATTGGTACGACCAGCCAAGCTCCTGGGGCTTCCTGATTAGCTTCCTTTATGAGGAGTAGGTGGTCGAGGGTAAAGGGATGCAGCGCTGCCGCTCATTATGCATTGGAAGAAGAAAGTTGCGACACGTGGTCCCTAATAAACTGAGGTGTGGCCCTTCGTGATTGATCCTTCTTCCTGGTCATAGGTTTTTTTCCTTTGTATTTTGCTTAGTCTATATCCAAAGCTTTCTAATGTAAATATGCCTTGTTGAGGTCTTTTAATGAATCAAATTTCTTTTCTACAATTTCTGCTTGTTTTTGTTTTCTTTTACAAATGCTTCGGTTTGAGCCTTCTATGTGACCTGTGCGTAGTCAGAAGATAGCATGAGTTGCAAATTGGAGCGATATCGTGCTCGGGCCGATCCTGTGGCCAAATAAATAAACACATTAGTGCGAAAATCATCAAATAATAAAATAAGTTTGCATGGGAGCCGTGAAGTTAATGAGTGAGTGGTCTCATGCTCAGGCCGATCTCATGGCCAAATAGATAAGTGCACATGAGAGTTGTGACTTAATTGAGTTTGCATGAGATCTGTGAATTTGACAAGTGGGTGATCTCGTGGCCAAACAGATAAGTGCGCATGAGAGCTACAAATTTGATAAGTGGGCATTCTTGTGCTTGGGCCAATCTCGTGGCCAAACAGATAAGTGCGCATGAGAGCTGTGACTTAATTGAGTTCGCATGAGAGCTACAAATTTGACAAGTGAGCAATCTCGTGCTCGGGCCGATCTCGTGGCCAAATAGAAGGGGTGATCGATCTTATGATCGGGGCGATCTTGTGCCCAAATAAAAGGGGTGACTGATCTTGTGGTCGGGCCGATCTTGTGGCCAAATAAAGGGGTGGCCAATCTTGTGACCTGGGTGATCTTGTGCCTAAATAAAAGGAGTGATCGATCTTGTGGTCCAGGCAATCTTGTGCCCAAATAAAAGGGGTGACCGATCTTGTGGTCGCGGTGATCTTGTGCCTAAATAAAAGGGGTGATCGATTTTGTGATCAGGGTGATTTTATGCCCAAGTAAAGGGGTGACCGATCTTATGGTCGAGGTGATCTTGTGCCCAAATAAAAGGGGTGACCGATCTTTTGATCAGGGCAATCTTGTGCCCAAATAAAAGGGTGCCAGTCAGGCAAATCACCTGTTAGAAGAAAACTTAATATCAATAGTTATATTCAACCCGCACTCACACATCCTGGGCTCATGTCTGCACTAACATCATGATCATTTTGGCCAACTCTCCCATCATGTATTAAAGTTTCTCCTGGTGTTGAAGCCAGGTCTGTGGTCCATCGGTGCCATTGGCGACAAGGACTGATTATGCTGAATTGGCTAGAGGGATACCAATAGCTGCTCTAATGATAGGAGCAGTGGATGAATCTGTCATCGAGACATGTCTGTCTCGAGTATGGTGCTACACATTTGAGGCTTTGACGACTCTTCCCCTAGCCATTGCAGTGAGAAATGAACCAAAATAGGTGAGATCCCCACAGAGGGTGACAAAATGTTCATGATGAAATTTGGTTCATATAGAGAGACTAAATCTCAGCCAATGAGGATGATTCTTTAGGATCTCTGATCTTTTTCTGGTACAAATGCGATAAGACACCTAAATAAATAGAGAATAGGGAAAGAGCAAGAGGAGAACACAAGGTTTAATGTAGTTCGATCAAATCCAGATATCATTAAACCCTACGTCCACGGTAGCGTATTATTGAGACAACATTTCTATAATGTTACAATGTTTAGTCTCTGTTTTAGCAGAGTTTTGGCATGGTCTGACCTCTTTCCCCTTCAGGAGGGCTCCTTCCTCGTATTTATAGAGGAAAGGAGGTTACAATGGTAATTACATATGCAGTAAACAAGTTACATCAGTATTTAATGTACAAGATAATGTATACAGACTGAATCTTCTCTTTCAGCTACTGTAGACTGTCTTATGCAAAGGGGACCCCATTTGTCCATTAGGGGTAAGACGAGACCTAGTCCTCTGTCTAGTGAGGTTTCAGGTCATTGATCATGCTTCATCAGTGAGGTCATTTCCCTTTTCGGGATAGAGCACCCGAGTTCATTTCTTCGTGCACGAACTCGGCCTAATGAGGTCACTTCACGATGCGACATGGTGGCAGAGTGATTTTGGGCATGCTTTGAGCTGGTCTTTTTGTCGCTCTTGGGCTTCTCGCGAGCTCTTTTGGATCAAATCAATTTTCACATATAACACTACTTTTTTAATTGATTCTACCTTTTTTGGCATGTCAAATTAAGATATATGAATGTTTCATATGTTAAAAGTATGAAGACTTCAGGCTTAATATCAAGAATTCATTCAACTAATAATAACATCAAATGTCAAATATGTGCAAAAACTAAAAAAAAAAAGCTAAGAAATTGTGTGTATCAATTAAAAGAAGTTCAGAATTATCAAAACTAATTTATACAAGCTTAAATGAACTAAAACAAACAATAACTAGAACTGATAAAAAAAATATTATGTGACCTTCATATATGACTAGTCTAAATATACTAGAGTCTATTTACTTAGTGTTATATGAGGAAATTGATTCGTTCCAAAAGGGCTCGTGAGAAGCCCGAGAGCGGCAAAAAGACCAACTCAAAGCACACCCAAAATCACTCTGTTATCAGCTCGCATCGTGAAGCAACCTCATCAGGCCGTGCTCGAGCTCGCCATTCCAAGAATGAGTAAATGACCTGGCTGACGAAGCACATACTACGACTTGAAGGCCCACCAGAAAGAAGACCAAATTACGTCGTGCTCCAACGGACAAATGGGGCCTGCCTGCAGAAAACAATCTGCAGTGGCCGAAAGAAGAAATTTAGTCTGTATACATTGTCTTATACATTAAATACTAATGTAACCCATTTACTGCATATGTAATTCCTATTGTACCCTCCTCTCTTTTATAAATATGAGGAAGGAGCCCCTTTGCAAGAAAGAGGTTGTTCGACCATGCCGAAACTCTATATCATTATAAAAGTACTATCTCAATAACACGCTATTGTGGACATAGGGTTCGATGATATCTGGGTTTGGCTGAACCACATTAAACACTGTGTCTCCCTCTTAATTATCCCTTCCTCTTTATCAACTTTGTCATTTTTACTATGTTCAGACCGGATAAAGGTCAGAGATCCCAAAGAATCCTTCGTTGGCCGGAGTTTGAGCTATTACCAAAATCCAACACTAACACTTAGAAACAAAGATGAAGCTTTAGATATGTTTTTACAGTATAAGGTTGAAGTTGAAAATTAATTAAATAGGAAAGTTAAAAGAGTTAGGTCAAATAGAGGAGGAGAATATATAATGTTTAATAAATTTTTTGAAACCGAAGGAATAATACATGAAGTCACACCCCCTATTCACCATAATTAAATGGGATAGCTGAAAGAAAAAATAGAAAACTAAAAGAAATTATGAACTCTATGTTAGTAAGCTCTTTAGCACTTAATAATCTGCAGTGAGGAGCTATTTTGTCTACATGTCAGATCTAAAATAGAATATCTTATAAGAAAACCAACAAGACCCCATATGAATTGTAGAAAGGCTTTGCACCTAATTTAAAATATTTAAGGGTGTGAGGGTGTTTACCTAAGGTTATGTTACTTGAACCTAAGAAAAGGAAAATAGGATCAAGGACTTCTAATTGTTTGTTTATTGGTTATAACACGATGTTGCATATAAATTTCTTGTTTTATATATTGATGTACTTGATTGCAACATCATAATTAAGATAAACAATGCTAAATTCTTTGAACATATTTTCCCATTACCTAATTGAGTTTCTCATGCGCCTAAGACATCTACCCTTGTGAATATTTTCAAGGAAACTAATGAAATTTTAAGAAAAAGTAAAAGAATAAGAAAGGAAACAACTTTTGGGAATGATTTTTACGCATATCTTATTGAAAATTATCATTTATCTTACTCTAAAGCTATTTCTTCTTCTAATGCAAAATTTTTGAAAGAAGCAATAAAAACTAAAACTAACTCAATTTCAAAAAATAAAACTTGGGAACTAGTTGAATTACCTCCTAAAACAAAACTAATTAATTGCAAATGAATTTTCAAAATGAAATTAAATCTTAGTGGTTCAATAGATAAATATAAAGCGAGATTGGTTGCAAAGGGTTTACACAAAAACAAAATGTAGATTATTTTGATATATTTGCACTAGTATCAAGAATTTCTTCTATTCGTGTTTTGTTTGCTTTAACTTTCATTTATAAACTTGTTGTAATATCAAATGGATGTTAAAACTGCCCTTTTAAATAGTAAATTAGAAGAAGAAATTTATATGGTGCAATCTAAAGGATGTATAGTTTCTAGTCAAGAAAACAAAGTTTACAAATTACAAAAAAAAAAAAAAAAACTCTATATGGTTTAAAGCAAGCTCCAAAATTGTGGCATGCTTTCATCCATAAGGGTGGATAAATGTGTATGCAAAGTCTATAGATGATGGATGTAAAATTATTGGCTTGTATATTGATGATATGCTCATTTTTTGAACTAGTTTTGATTTAGTGCATGTTTCAAAATAATTCTTAGCTTATGTTGTATGTAAACTAAGTAGATACACTCAAAATCATAATCATGATCATTAGAATGCACTAATTAGACTGATGAAATATTTGAAAGGTACCATTAATTATGGTATTGTGTAAAATGGATTTTTCGTTGTATTAGAAGGATATAATGATGCTCACTAGATCTCTGATTCAGATGAGACAAAATTCAATAATGGTTGTATGTTCACCCTTTGAGGTGGTACAGTTACTTGGAAATCATCCAAGCAAAATATTATAGCAAAATCCACCACATATTCCAAATTTGTGGCTCTTGAGATGGCTGGTAATGAGGCTCAGTGGTTCAAAAACTTTTTGACAGATGTACCATTGGGAATAAAACCAACACATTCGATGTCAATGCATTATGATTGCCAAGTGGCAATAGTCATTGCAAGAATAAATTTTTGAATGGTGAGAATCATCATATTCAATTAAAATATGATGTTATGAAGTTATTGCTAAAAGATTGAATTATTTCCATTGATTATGTTAAGTCATAAAGGAAGTTGGTCAATCCTTTGGCTAAACCTTTAGGTAAGAAATAAGTATTAGAAACATCGAGAAGAATGGGACTAAATTCAATTTTGGAAATCAATAATGATGATAACCCAACCTTTGTAATTAGAGATCCCTTAAATTAGGTTTATACGGGTAATAACAAGTCATTTATTGATTCTAATAGCATTATAAATTATTTATGTCCATTCTATTATGTGTAATTAGTGTTAAAACTATAAATTACAAGTGAGGGTAAGTTAAGCTCTTAATGAATTCCATAGCCCTTATGGGTAGTGTATTTAATTGTAGTGTACACCTGATGGAATCACCTATATGAGTGTGGAATAAGGCTGCTCTTATGAGATAGTGGTGATATCTTTAAAGGACTCATGAATTAATAGGTGTCAACATAGCCTATTAGCGCAAAACTACATTGAATAGCAGAAGTATTGTGAGAAGTGTAATATAATACATGAGAATTTTGATTTACACCAAGATTTATCTGTTCATAAAAGCTATAAGGTTCATCTGTATTTTTGTAAGTTATATCTCATTATATCTAGATTTGGTTCATAGTCCAAATGACACCAAATCAACGTATTCACTTTTATTCAAAGTACCTAGTAAATTTTCTTCAATTTTTAATCTCTTGAAATAAGTGGGGAATTGTTAAGTAAAATATTTTATTTCAAAAGTTGTTTGTGATTTATCTCCTGATATCTTTCCCTTTATCCTCTTTTGACAATAAAACAATATTTTTATGGAATAGTTAAAGGTTTCAATACATAGATAAAGGTCATCTATTATATCTTCAAAATGTTAAATTCCTCTTTCAAGTTTCAACGTCTTGATAGCCATGCTAATTCATTTATCCATTATCTTATATATATATATATATATAAAATCTTCTGCACCAACAAATAGATATATTTGCATGTTTGTCTCAACCTAAAACAAATCAAATGATACACTTGCATGTTTTTCTCTCGTGTACTTTTCTTTTGCCTACAAATAGTGGAACTCATTACAGAGGAAAACATTATTAACACCTTTGATCACAAAGCAAAGTAAAGCTCTCATCTACTTTCTCATTCTTTTTCACAAATACAATTGGGTTACTTTTCTCTTCATATTTTTCTACTCTTGTTATATGTGAAAATCGATTCAATCTGAATGGGCTAGCGAGTAGCCCGAGAGTGACAAGAGGACTAGCTTGAAGAGCATCTGGATCGCCTTATCACCAGGTTACGTTGCGAAGCAACCTGGTTAGCTCGAGTTTGTACGCAGAAGAGTGAGCTCGACCTTTCCTTCATAATGATGCTCACAACCCTGGAGCGTGCGATACGATCAGCAAAATGTGATCAGCAACATAGAACTCGCCAGACAGAAGATCAAGTCATGCCCTACTCTAACAGACAAATGGGGCTCGCCTACAAAAGGCAATCTACAGTAGTTAAAAAATGAGATTTAGTTTGAATATTATATTTTATACATTAAATGTTGATGTAACATACTTACTGCATATGTAATTACCATTGTAGCCTCCTTTCCTTTATAAATATGAGGAAGGAGCCATTTGTAAAGGGAGAGGATCCGAGAACTCAGGTAGAAACTCTGCTAGAATATTAAGAGAGAACTTGAGTGTTGTATCTCTGTAAAAAAAACACCATCATAATAACACGCTACTGTGGACGTAGGATCTGGCAAGATTTGGATTTGGCTGAACCACGTTAAAAATCCCGTGTCTCCTCCTCTACTCTTCCCTTCTTTTTTGTTTATTTTGCTATTCTTATTGTGCTTAAACAGGAAAAAGGTCAGAGATCCCAAAGAAACCCCCTCATTAGCCGGAGTTTGGATCATCACCAAAATCCAATATCAACATTTTGGCATCGTTTGTGGGGATCTCGCTAGTTCTAGTTCACTTCTTATTGTAATGGCCAAGTGAAGAGCCACCAGAGCCTCAAATGTACAGCCCCATCCTCTGGATGGTCATGTCTCGACATCAGATTTATCTACTACTCCTGTTATGAGAGCAACTATTGGTGTCCCTCTAGCCAGCTCAGTACAATTGGTTCCCACCGCTAACGGTGCTGACGGACCACAAACCTATCTCTAGCATTAAGAGAAACTTGAACACATGATGGGAGAGCTGGCCAAAACGGTCACAATGTTGGTGCAAGCACAAGCCCAGAATGTGCAAGGGTGGGTTGAAACCACCACACCTGAGGTTGAGCATTCCGGTGAAGCTAACCAGGAGTAGACTTTGCATTGCCGTTCACATGGTCGAAAGAGCGAACTAAACAACCAAGTCTCTAGCCAAAGATTGGGGGGCTTGGATGTTATGGTGGAAGGTCTCCTTCAAAGAGTTAAGCATTTGGAGAAGCACCCTCAAGCTCAAAGTGACCAGGATCACTTTGGGGAGTGAACCCCACTTTCTAGAGAAATAATGGAGGAACCCCTCCCGTGCAAGCTCAAAGTCCTAACCCTTCCACTGTATGATAGAAATAGTAATCCACATAACCATCTGGACCTGTTCAATATCTAGATGGACCTATAAGCCTGTAACCCTTTGATCAGGTGTCGCATCTTCCCTGCTACTTTTGGCGAAGTCCCTCAAATGTGGTTTAGGAACCTCCCAGCTTGCAGCGTCAATAGTTAGGAAGAATGTCAAGAAAAGTTTATTGATCAATATCGAGCGCTGAGGAAGTAGCTCGTGCCACCTCGCCACGGTCTTCCAAGGTAAATAGGAAACGTTGAAGGATTATATCTCTCGCTTCAAATGCGAGGTCAATAATGTTGAGAAGCCCTCAGATGAAGCTACTCTGACTGCCATCTCAGTGGGACTCTACAGAGATGGAAAGTTATTCAAAAGTTTGTACAAATCCCCAGTAAGCAATCTGGGCAAATTCTACGAATGAGCTGTGAAACAAATCAGATGGGATGAGACTTTTAGTTCACAAAAAATCGAAATGAGTGGCTCAGCTCAGAACAAGAAGAGAAGCAACCGTGGGAACGGGAATGACAGCCCTGAGTGTCAGCTTGCTAAGAAGAGTAGGATGAACAACCCCCATTTTCAGGTCGTCACAGCACCTACACCATATTATCAGACATTTAGGACAAGATCTTTGCAATGGAAAAGAACAAAGAGGATTTTGGAAAGCCTCCACCCTTGAAGACTCCCAGCAAGTCAAAACTTAACCAAGGAAAATTTTATATGTATCATAATGAGTTTGTACACGTCACCTCATAATGCTGGGTGCTGAGAGATGCCATTAAGGATCTCATTAAGAGAGGTCGTTTGCATGACTATGTTGTGTAGCCTTCCAAGCAGTGGCTTGGACCATCTCGGTAGGACACCGAGCAAGAACAATCTCCTACTATCAGGATGATCTTTTGAACTCTTGTACTCTTTTTAAAATTATGTAAACATTTTATGTATGACTGCTGATTTTAAATTTTTCTTTGAATAGGTGATTTGCCTAATTGGCACCCTTTTTATTTGGGCATAAGATCACCCCAACCACAAGATCGATCACCTTTTTTATTTGGGCACAAGATTGCCTCAACCACAAGATCGGTCACCTTTTTTATTTGGGCACAAGATCACTTCGACCACAAGATCAGCCAATCCTTATTATTTCATAGCTTTCATGTGAACTTGTCTATTTATTTGGCCATGAGATTGGCTCGAGCATAAGATCACTCACTTATTATTTCACAGCTTTCATGTGAACTTGTCTATTTATTTGGCCATGAGATTAGCCCGAGCACGAGATCACTCACTTATTATTTCACAGCTTTCATGCGAACTTGTTTATTTAATTGGCCACGAGATCACTCACATATTATTTCACACCTTTCATAGGAACTTGTTTATTTATTTGGCCACAAGATTGGCCCGAGCACGAGATCGCTCATTTATTATTTCGCAGCTTTCATGTGAAACTTGTCTATTTATTTGTCCATGAGATCGGCTCGAGCACGAGATCGCTCACTTATTATTTCATAGCTTTCATGCGAACTTGTTTATTTATTTGGCCATGAGATCAGCCCTAGCACAAGATCGCTCACTTATTATTTCGCATCTTTCATGTAAACTTGTCTATTTATTTGGCCATGAGATCAGCCCGAGCACGAGATCACTGGCCATGAGATTGGCCCGAGCTCGAGATCACTCACTTATTATTTCATAGCTTTTATGCGAACTTGTCTATTTATTTGGCCACAAGATTGGCCCAAGCACAAGATCACTCACTTATTATTTCGCAGCTTTCATGTGAACTTGCTTATTTATTTGGCCACAAGATTGGCCCAAGCACGGGATCACTCACTTGTTGCAAAAATTATTCAAATCGAAAAGTGCATATGAGAAACAAAAATGATAGACAAAAGTCACAGAAAGAAGTTGAAGCTTTATTCACTAAAAGACCTCGACGAGGCAGATGTACAACAGAAAGCTTTGGGTACAAGTTAATCATGGTACAAAAAGGAAAACCTATGACTAAGAAAAAGGACTGGCCTTAGAGGGCCATGCTCCTGCTAAATGGAGCTCATGCACCACCAAGACCTTCAAATTTTCCTTCCAATGCACAATCAGTGGTTGGACTGTAGCTCCTTATTTCCTTCAACCACCTGCCCCTCCTGAAAGAAGCTAATCAAGAAGCCTTGGGGGCTTGGCTGACCAAACAATTACCTTACAATGAAGCCGAGAGGATGCCATCTGAGATCCATATGAGATCTCTCCATGTTAGCGGAGAAGCCAAGTCTTCCAGACCTTTTATGCAGCAGATTATACTCGCCTCTGTGGGAGGACAAAACACCAGAAATGGTGGAGGTTTATCAGTAAACTCCATGGTTTGCTTAATACAGTGACAAAAGAGATTGCCTTTCCCTTATATAGAGCCAGGGCACTCCCCCAACTATCCACATTTATGGCCTAGGAAAAGGCTAAGTTTGACCCAACAATAACTACTGGACACGTACCATGGGAAGCATGGCCTGGTGCAGATGAAATGACAGTCTCGGGGAAAAGGCTAGCGGTTCAAAAATTGAAGAACTTTAACTCTTAGCCTGTAGAGCCAGTTGAGAGTTGGGGGACTTATGTTATATGTGAAAATCGATTCAATTTGAATGGGCTAGCGAGCAGCCCAAGAGCGACAAGAGGACTAGCTCGAAGAGCATCCAGATCGCCTTATCACCAGGTTACGTTGCGAAGCGACCTGGCTAGCTCGAGTTCGTGCGTGGCAAAGTGAGCTCGACCTTTCCTTCATAATGATGCACACGACCCCAGAGCGTGCGATATGATTAACAAAATGTAATTAGTGACATAGAGCTCGCCAGACAGAAGACCAAGTCATGCCCTGCTCCAACATACAAATGGGGCTCACCTGCAGAAGGCAATCTGCAGTAGCCGAAAAAGGAGATTTAGTCTGAATATTTTGTTTTATACATTAAATGTTAATGTAACATACTTACTGCATATGTAATTACCATTGTAGCCTCCTTTTCTCTATAAATATAAGGAAGGAGCCATTTGTAAAGGGAGAGGATCTGAGAACTCAGGCAGAAACTCTACTGAATATTAATAGAGAACTTGAGTGTTGTATCTCTATAAAAAAAACACCATCATAATAACATGCTACCATAGATGTAGGGTCCAGCAAGATCCGAATTTGGCCGAACCATGTTAAAAATCCCATGTCTCCTCTTCTGCTCTTCCCTTCTTCTTTGTTTATTTTGTTATTCTTACTATGCTCGAACCAGAGAAAGGTCAGAGATCCCAAAGAAACCCCCTCGTTGGCCGGAGTTTGGATCATCACCAAAATCTGACGTCAACAACTCTGCTATTCCTACTCTTGGCTATGAGTACACATATCCAAATATCTGTTGAATCCAAAGGTTGTCAGATCAACACTCTACACTAAAGAAAGCAGAATAATCCTTGAAGATAGTGTTCTACATGCCTTAGATGATTTTATTTCAACAACTTTTCTACACTTTGTTCCTTTCACAAAGCCATTACCTTTTGTGTTTTTAGGTAAATTGATTTATATCAACAATGAATTTGATCTATGTTCTAATGAAGTTGGATGTGCAAGTAGATACACTAGATATCTATTTATTGTGATTCAAACACTACAAAAAATGAGAATTTTAATGACAAAAATTCAATCTTGTGACTAAAGGAAATGTTTTAGTGACAATATTTTACTGTCGTCACTAAACCATGAATGTTAGTGACAATATCAGTTTATTATCATAAAAATAATAATTTTTAGTGATAAGTTTTATTTCTTTTCACTAAAGTTGTTACTAAAAATTAATTTTTGTACCGACTAAAATTTTTAAGTTGAAGGGAAAATAAAAATATAACACATAGTGATGACAAAAAAATATTGTCATAATTGAATTTTAAAGACAAGTCAGTTTGATCACTAAAAAGCCTTTTAATAACAAAGTTTATTTTATTGCCACTAAAACTAGAAATTAAAACAAAAAATAAAAATCATTAATGTTATTGACAAGATGAGTTTATGGCCACAAAAATAGTAGTGCATACACATATCCATATTCATATACATATTCACATACATTCATAGTCATATTTATACATACATCTCTTTTTCATGTTCTAGTCTTCATTAATCCTATCATGACATTCTTACAAGTAACATGTTTAGTTTCTCTCTCATTCTATTCTTTCACATTTAACACCAAGACAAGGGGCAGTTATTCTTATATAGGTAATGGCTACACTATGTAGTAAGCAACAAAGGCTACACTAGATAGCAAGCAATGGGGACATATGGGTCTCTCAATGACACAATATGCCATAGTAACTTTGTTGCTTAATAGGTAGGTAGCTAAGTTTATTCTAACATCTTTACGTCTTATTGAGCTTATAGATATACTAAATTTTGAGTATTTAATAGTGTCTCCACACCTTAGCAGGCTTTTGGCTGTGCTGGATTTTGAGGGTATCAACGGGGTAGGCTTTGCATCATCTCACCTAGGATGTATCGACGGGATAGGCTTTTCCATCATCTTACCCTCGGATGTATCCACATGATTTTATCTCGATAGGACATATCAACGGTGTAAGCTTTTATGTCATCTCACCCCTGGATGCATCCACATGGTTTTATCCCACTAGGATGTATTGACAGGGTAGGCTCTGTGCTGTCTCACCCCCAGATGTATCCGCATGATTTTATCTAGCTAAGATGTATCGACAGGGTAGGCCTTATGTCGTCTCACCCCCAGATGTATCAGCATGATTTTATCTCGTTGGGATATTGACAGGATAGGCTTTGCACTGTCTCTCCCCCGATGGTATCCTCATCGAGACGATAGCTTCTTGTAAGATTTATAACTTCTGTGCCCCAGATAATTGATTGGGACTGGCATTAAGCCCATATAGAGTAGTTCTCTTTCTATGCACCATTCTACTAGATAATATACAAAGATTCAGAATTCTTATATTAACTTTAGCATATCATTATAGGATCAAAATATGGTTCTAATGGACGGCTCCTACTCTCGATCAACGGTTTACTGAGTCTACTGAGCTTAGCACTCTAATGGCCTTATGACATAATTCTGTAATCGAACTCTCTGGATGAGATCTTATATGGTATCTTTCAGTGCCCAGCATTCCCAGGTGGTATGTCCAACCTCATTGTGGTAAGCATAATATCTACTAGAGTCCCTGAATTTGTTAGGGCCTCTTATAGGCTTAGGCTTCCCAAAATCCTCCCTACCCTTTTCCACAGCGAAGATTCTATCCTACAAGTTAAACAAGATGATGTAGCTTTTGTAATGGCCTCATGCTGGGGTCGCACACTCTTTGCCCTATTCACGGGCTGGTCATTGGGACCACTATTCTGATTATCTTCACTCCTCTTTTTGCTCTGAGGAGTGGCGGCCATTTCACCTTTATGCCTGGGCTCTTCCGTGTCAAAGATCTCTTCCCATCTTATTTGTTTGGTAGCTCGCTCATAGAATTCAGCGAGATCTTGAGCCGGGGATTTGTAAAGGCTTTTGTATAACTTTCTGTCCTTTCGGAGTCCCATCTAGATTATTGTTAAGATATTCTCCTCCAAGGGATTTTTTATGAAGTTGGCTTTATGCCTGAACCTAGCTATATAATCCTTCAGCGATTCGTTCCTGCTCTAAAAGATCATTGCAATTGCCTCCCTGCCTCTTCAATGCTTGATACTGGTTAATGAATTTCTTTTAATATTCTTCCCAGCTATTGACGCTGTAAGCCAGAAGGCCTTTGAGCCATGCTCGGGGTATACCTCCTAATATGGCTGGAAAAACATGACATTTAACCAGAGGGTTAGTTGTTTAAAGATCCATCTGGATATTAAACGTGTCCAGATGGTCACATGAATCATTGTTTCCATCATACACTGGGATCGCGGGTACCTTAAGTTTTTGTGGAAGAGGCTACATTTCAATTTCCACAGAGAATGACGAGCTTTCCTCATGATAAGGTTGATTGTTTTAAGAATGGGGGTGCTCCTCCAACTGTTTCAGCCTTTGAAGAACTTCTTTCATTATTGAATCTCGCATTTCAAACTACAGGCCAGAGCTTTCAGCTTGTTGCAAGCCCCCAGATCATTGACCATCACAATTCTCGTGAGTCTCCTTCTAAGTTTCTTCACGTAGCTACTAGAGTTGTGCTACAATTTCCTCTTGCCTCTGTGCACCCTGGGCTTATGCTTGTGCCGGTGCTCCAACAGTTTTAGCTAACTCTCTTACCATGTTCTCAAGCACTAGCAGTGGTTGATAGGGCATTTGCACTCCTTTAGTTTCAGGGGTAACAACAGGCTGATGATGGGCCTTAGCAATGGGAGCGTCTGTCAGTTGAGCGATCGGAGTACTTGAGCTTCTAGTGATTCTTCCTCTCACCATTATAGCAAAACAAAAAAGTAATTCAGAAAGCAGACGAGCCCTCCTTCTAATGCAAAAATGTTGACGGTGAAATTTGGTTCTAAGCCAAACTCCAGTCAACCAGTGTAGTCCTTTTATCCCCAAACTGCCTTCTAGTGTGCAAAGTGAGAAATAGAGAAGATGATGAAGATGATGGAGAGGAAGAAGAGTGATGAAATGCAGTATTTTTATCATAGTTTGGTTAAAACTAGGCAATACTGGTCCCTACATCCATGGTAGCTGTTATTAATCTGAAGTGAGTTCTACAGAGTTTCAGTATCTTAAGGCTTGTTTGATTACTATTTTTAAAAATAGTTTTCTGTTCTTGAAAACAATAAGCTATTTTTAAAACAAAAAAACTTGTTTGGTAGTTTTTAAAAATAGTTTTGAAAATTTTGTTCTAAAACCTTTTTTTAAAAATAGTTTTTAAAAACATCTCAGGGTTGTTTTCAAAAATAGTTTTTAAAAATAAAAAAATAAAAACACTTCCAAACACACCCTTAGTTTTAGCCTGTTCTACAAGGGTCCCTTTCCTCCTATTTATAGAAGGAAGAAGGTTACAATTATAATTTTACATGTTACAAATACATTATTACAAACATTAAATGTATAAGACAATTTACACCCTACAATTCGACTCTTGCAGGAGGCTTTCTGTGGGTGGGCCCCTCTTGTCTGCTAGATTTGAGACCTGATGTAAGTTTGTCTAGTGTTCTTATCTTGTTAAGCCTTTGGCTGAGTAATATGCCTGGTCTTACAAGCTAAGACACTCAGCTCGGGGTCACTGTTGGCTTTCTTTCAACAAAACGAGCTTCCCTCTTGGCGAAGCGAACTCCACTGAGCTATTTCTCTAGCTCCGGGCTTCACTTGCATCCTAACCTTGCAATTAGCGAGGTGGTGCAATCTTAGCAATCTGAGCCATCTCTAACTGGTTCTCAATTTTCATTGAGCTTTTTCTTTTCTATTATGCGAGATCAGATTTTGCCCACAACAACTAGCATGAATATTAATCCCTAATTGATAATCACTAGGTTTTAACCTATCTCTATTATTCATTTGTACTCATACTTGTTTCAATATTTCCCATTCTTATATAATTAAACTCAAATGGTTAATAAGGGCAAACTTATAGATGAAGAGAGAAATATTGATATATAAACACATAATTATAATGAATAAAGGTACCACTAGTCATGGCACAAACCCATTTAAACTTTCATTTAACAAGCTCTTAACTAGTTCATAATATACATGCACTCTTAAAGACTCTCTATTGTAGTAGTGTTTACATCAGTAGCAACTTCTATGAAGTTATCGCCTATCCTTATTTTTTAGGTGTGGATTAACAATAATTTCTTGAGAATCTAAAAAAAAATCCATGGAAGAGTGAATTTGGGGCTTAGTGAGATAAAGTCGTACCTAACTTATAAATTCATCAAGATTTAATCAAGCACATATACATCATCTCTTTAGAAAGCATAACTCATGCCAAAACTATCCATCACATCATAAAGACACAAAGGATCAACCTCTAAGCAATATCACAATACATTTTAATTATCACACTATAAAGAACCATAATTTTCTCATGGTCACAAACCATTCTCATCAATCGTTATATGATCAAGTTATAGTACAATATTACTTTTTAGCATTTCACAGGACTTGGTCATCACATGAGTTTATTTCACATTGTCTTACCACATTAAATCTTCAATTAAAATTTGTTAGATTAGTTATAAATTATATTATTCACACAGCTTCAGGCTGTCAATAGCCAAGTCGCATATTCAAGTCATATTTTAACACATTTCAATGTATTTGAATATCAATTCTAATAAACAATATTATAAAGAAAAATAATGTAAACCTCCTTATTACTCTAGTCTAGCCAAACCTTGCCTTATCACTCTAGCACCCATCTTATGCCCCTTCGTCATTTGGAATGCACAAATCTAGGATCCTATTCATTATTTTACTCCATATCCCATCATTCTCATATCAAGCCTCAAAGAGCTTTCAGATCTTCAATCATTCCATTCTTATAATGGATATCACATCAATTTCATATTAATATATTTCATTATCATTCACAACATTGTGCATCATTCTATGTCATGCATGAGCTTTTCACCATATAATTAGTTACAATATTTGTAATTCCAATAGCAAGCATATCATCTTTCATCACATGCTTTTTCAATAGGTTATAAATATTATCAAACTTTATGCCATAATACCATTCATAGTTATTGTATTTCCATAATCATAGTCATTCATCACTTGTCATGCCATGTTTCACAAGGAATTTTTAAGCATATCAATGGCATCATTCTCATCACATTATCACATCATCCATCATTCATATATATTTTATATCAACTTTATCACATATATCTCATATATCATTGCCATTATATATCACAGGCCAATTCCTAAAGAATATTCAAACTTAGACATTATTCATAATTATACAAGTTCTATTATTATAACAAGTATCATGATCATTTTCCTATTATCCATGTATAGACCATCATTACATTATTGCCTCAAACACACAATCTCCATCACACTATCTTTATAACTATCCATATTGCTTCCTTATCATTTGTGTATGAACAGTTACTAAGTTAATTAGTATTACTTGGAAATTACTCATCCAAGACTTCTTATTAATTTTATTCAACTTAATTGTATCTCATTAAGTTTAGACCCAAAGAATTAATATACTTTTTAAAGAGAAAGGAGTTTAAATTAAAAAAGAATGGAAAAATTTTAGAGGTGCAACCAGAATTATGAGCAGAATTGGGGAAGTTCAAGTAGAAAATCAAAATTACTGAAGAAATTCTAGTAAAATCAAGGAAATTCAGTTGAAATACGAGTTTGCTTGCCAAATTTTGAAAACTTTTAGGAAGTCTTAATTTAAACATTATTCGAATCATGACCAAAATTGAAAAATAGAGTAAGAGATATCAATTCAAATCATACAAATTTAGTTTAAAATTTGAGTTGGATCATAAGAACAAAAGTGCTAGGTTTTTGCAAGCATGATCATAAGTTTAGTTCAAAAGGCCGCAATTCAACTCACACAAGCAGATTTTGCATGAAAATAACAGAAAAAATAGGGAAAGTAACTTTATGTTCAACCTACTACTAAAAATCTTTATTATATCATGTTTTGAAAGTTTCAATAAGCTTATAACTTAGCTATTTCCATAGCAAACCAAACAACACCTCAATAGATCCATTCAACCTCAAATTTGGCTACACAATCATCCAAAAACTTATCTTATCCATTTGCATCAATTGATCAACAAATCACAAACATAAACACATCATAGTTCACAAAAAAGATAAGGATTACCCATCTTAGCAGCTAGAACAAATATATTAAATAGATCTCACAATGATCTTCAATATTCTTCAAGAACACAAAAGAAGAGCTTATTAGCTATGATTAGATTATGATTCCATTTAACAAAAATAAGCTATATCTAATAGATTCAAATTCTAAAACACCATAAAAATCATATTGATTCATGGTTTAAATAGTGAAGTAAAAAATGATAGTAGATTTCAAAAATTCATAATTCAACTTTTACTCCATGAATCAACAAGATTTTAATGTCAAATTAAAGAGTGAGAAGAGAGGAATCAATTGTAAAAATTTAAGAAATTATCATAGAAGGATGAAGGATCACCTGAAAGGAGAATGAGAGCTTGTAGTGAGAAAGTAAACTTAGAGAAGAAGATGTAATGTTGCTGGAAGCAGCCCGTTTCAAGCATAAAAGAGGAGGGTAACTATTGATGGTGGAATCTGGTCAACCAGAAGAGTTCAGATGACCCAAACTGCAAACTGATTATACAAAGAAGGAGAGAGGGAGAAAGGAAGAGCAAGAAGACACCAAGGGTTTTTAATGTGGTTTGGCTAAAGCTAGTCATCGACCCCTACATCCACAGTAGTTTTATTTCTTAGAATGTTTGCTGAGTATATATTTTTATAGGGTAATCACCTTGGTTTCTCTCTATCTAAGATTGGCTTTCCTAAGATTGGCTCTCCTACTACAGTAATCTTAACCCTTATCTATAGTTGTTAGGTATATAATCTTAGTGTATTTCAGAAAAGGAAAAATAATAAACTAATTGCAAGTTAGTTCTGGGAAGTTGGCGTCTGCAAGTTGATATCAACAAGTTGGTCCCTCCTTAGGTTTAACCATAGCAAGTATACTCTGACCTGTGAATTAGAGGTCATTGTCAATCGATCTGAAGTTCTTGTGAGCATTGTTGCCCAGTGAACTGAGCTCATATTTTGGCCATTTAGGTCCAATAACCTTGAGCTAGGTTTTTATCAGTTGGACTTTATTTATTAGGCTTTTGTCAGCCCATTTGCATGGTTCAAAAAATACCCATAATATTAGCCCCCCAACTCTCAATTTATTCTGTAGACTAGGAGCTATAGTTTGCTGGCAAAATCCTACACTTGTAATTTGCAGTGCTGTCATGTTGGATGTTCTATATATCACAGAAGATAACATGTAAGTTGACATAATAAATTCCTACAAATCACAGCCAAATAAATATTAATTAAGTTAGATAACCAATTGGTCACATTAATTTGTCTTAGCTGGTAATGAATTTGAGCATCGAAATACCTCAATTGATAATGAATTGAGTGCCCAGGTAGGTTGCATGAAAGTTATGCCTCAGCTAGCATGAATAGGTCACATGAATGTGATGCCAAAAAGTAGGCCACGTGCGGTGCCAAATACTAGGTCACATGCGGTGTCGAATAGTAGGTCACATGCAACACTTCTACTAGTAGTTTATAGCTTAATAAGCATTTGTCAAATTGAACACCCAATAAGTTGCATCAATGTGCCTTTAGTTAGCTAACCATGACAATGTATATTTACCAAGCAAGGAAATGTATATTTGTCCACTACCCATATCAATGTATATTTACCAAGCAAGACAATGTATATTCATCAAAGAGACCGTGACAATGTATACTTGTCACACAAGACAATGTATATTCATCAGAAGGGCCATGACAATGTATATTTGCTCAAGCAAGATTTGACAAATAGATCATGACAATGTATATTTGCTCAAGCAAGATAATGTATATTTGGTAGGTATTCTTGATAAGTTGCACCTTTGTAATTGTATTGCTTAGTAGGTCACACCATAGCAATCGTGTTGCTCAATAGGTCGTGCCATAACAATCATGTTGCTCAGTAGGTCACACCATAGTAATCTTGTTCCTCAGTGGGTTGCGTCACAGCAATCTTGTTGCTTAGTGGGTCGTGCAGATGCACTTTGCTAGCATGTCATGACTTTGTCAAATTAAATGCTCCTTCTAGATTAGGAAGGCAAGAGCTAGCTCCTGGAATAGAAGGGCAAGAGTTTACTTTTAGATTAGAAAGGTGAGAGCTTGCTTCTGGATTAATATTCTATTGAAAATTTATTCAGAAATTAGCAATAACATATATAAGAAGTTAATGTAATAATATTACAAGATTTAGAAGAATGAGCTGAATTTTATTGAAAATGTGAACATAGATGTTCATCATTTTGAGCTCATGGAAGCTCTTCATCTCTAGCCTTTTTCATGGCCTGATCATTGAAGCCATCCCTCTAACTCCTTTTGATGTTCTTATCATTGCTCCTCTTTTTATTCTGGTTGGAGCCATTTGCCTTATCCTTTGGATTGGACTTCTAAGGGCCAAAGGTTTCTTCCCACCTGATTTGTTTGGTAGCTCATTCATAGAATTCACCTAGGTCCCTTATTGGAGACTTGTACATGCTCTTATATAGCTTTTCATCCTTGCGAAGTCCCGCTAGAATTGTTGTTAGGATACTTTGGGCTGAAGGACTTTCCACGGTATTAAGCTTGTGCTTGAAACAAGTGATGTAGTCTTTATTCATTCTTCTGCTAAAAGACTATTACGAGGTGACAAGGTGGTGTGAGCTACCTCCTTAGTACTATGAACTGATTGATGAATTTCTTTTGGCACTCTTCCTAACTATCATTGCTACAAGTTAGGAGATTTCTGAACCATGTTTAAGGTAGGTCTCCTAGAGTAGCTAGGAAGATACGGCGTTTAACCAAGGGATTGGTTGTCTGATGATTCATCTATATATTAAATGCATCCAAGTGGTCATATGGATCACTATCCCTGTTGTATAGTGGGATTATGAGGATTTTAAACTTGCGAGGGAGAGGTTCTATCTCGATCTTTTTTATGGATGGTGTTCTCCCCTCATAGCAATCTTGACTATTCTAAGCTCGAAGGCATTCTTCTAACTATTTCACCCTCTGAAGCAACTCTTCCACCATTGGGTTCTTTGTCTCAAATTGCCAGTAGGAAGATCACTGGCTCTTCTTACTTCCTTAGTTGTGGAAGTAGCAACCCAAGTTATGTCCCTGGTTGGTTCTGCCTAAGCTTTCCATTTGACGTGAACCTTTATGTCACTAATTATCAAAATGCTCACAAGCTCGATGGACTTTTGATTTTGCCTGCAAGTTGAGATAGTGAGTTGAATTAGCATGCTAAAGCACTTTGTTTGGCCACTCCTCTTAAGCCTCTTCATGTGACTACTAGAGTTCTTTTTTGGACACAACGATCTCAACCTACTTTCATGTGCCCTGGGTTTGTGCATGCATTAACACTTTAACCACCTTCTCAAGTGCTTCCTAATATTGGTGCCACGTTTGCACTCTATCAGTTTCTAGAACAATAATTGCAAGCTAGTGATGGGCTATTGGGAGGGAGCCATTGGGAACACTTATAGTAGGGGCAACAAAAGTGTTAGTAGTAGGAGGAATTGGTTCCAGCCATTATTCTATGTGACCTTCTAACTAGTCAACTAGAGCATTTGAACTCTGAGTGGCTCTTCCTCTAACCATTGATATCAAACAGGAAATCAATCAGAATGCATATGAGTCCCCACAGATGAGCCAAAATGTTGACGGTGGAATCTGATCAACCAAAAGAGTTCAGATGACTCAAACTGCAAATTGATTGTACGAAGAAGGAAATGGGGGGAAAGGAAGAGCAAGAAGACACTGAGAGTTTTTAACATGGTTTGGCTAAAGTTGGTCATCAACCCCTACGTCTATGGTAGTTTTATTTCTCATAATGTTTGCTAAGTATATTTTTTACAGAGTAATCACCTAGGTTTTTCTCTATCTAAGATTAGCTTTCCTAAGATTGGCTCTTCTACTACAATAATCTTAACCCCTATTTATAGTTACCGGAGTGTACAACTTAGTGTATTCTAAAAAATGAAAAATAATAAACTAATTGCAAGTTTGTTATGGCAAGTTGGCATGTACAAGTTAGCCATACAAGTTGATATCCGCAAGTTGGTCCCTCCTCAAGTTTAACCACAGCAAGTATGCTCCGACTTGCAAGCTAGAGCTTATTGTCAATCGACCTGAGGTTATTGTGAGCATTGTTACCTAACGACTTGAGCTAGTACTTTGGCAATCTAGGTCCAACGACCTTAAGCTAGGTTTTTATCAGGTAGACTTTGTCTATTGGGCTTTTGCCAACCCATTTGCATGGTTTCAAAAATACTTATAATAGTAACCATCTCTTAAAGGGCAAAAATGGAATAAAAACTTGGTCAGCTCCCTTTGACTTCTTCCTTAACAAGTTTCATGGTGTTTTTCTTGTTTTGGTGACTTTGCCTATTTCTTCACCTAAGGTCCAAAATTGACATGCTCACCGATCGCCTATAGCTATGAAATTTTGACACAAATTAGTTAAATTAATTACCTTCATAACAAATATAAGCTTACACTTGCTAGGCACTTGTAACCCTAGTTTCGATCTTTTTGAAATTTTTCCAAATATTAAATTCCAAAAACATAAATTTTGCTCCGTGTGCATCTGAATTGAAAACTTCTACTTTCTGAAGATTCCTATCATTCATAAAATCATTTTTCATTATGTCTAAACACTTTGTATCCTTAAATTATAGTTTCAAATCCTCAAATTTTTCAAAATTACCCTTATTAGATTTTCTGAAAAGCCATTTTGTGATCAAAATTCATTTTAAAAAATTTAGGATGTTATAAAAAATCATAACTTAGTTACAATTCCTAAACCTTACTATCAAATTTAAATACTTGCTACATATTTGTTTAATCTAGAATTTATTGTAAGTATAAATGGTTCACTACATTAATATGAAGATTTTAATAAATAAATAAAGTATTAAATAATTAGAAAAATAAGATTTAATTAGCCATAATCTATTTGATGAATAATTTAGGGCTATTAACCTGTAAATATACCATTTTTGAGTTTATATTTCGAACTGTAAACTCACATAAGTGGGTTAGACAATCTCGTATTGAGTATTTATGCTCACTTTCTCTATTGTTGCATTTTTTTTTTCTAGATACTGCAAGAATACCTTCTCTAACTGACCAAAGAACCCATTGGATATCACTTTAATGTTTGGATTTAGGACTTTCATACTACATTTGGGACGTGTTGACTACTATTCTCTTTTTTTTTATGGCCCTTGTTGAAAGATAATTTTCAAAGGTTTAGGATCCTAAAGAGAGTTATATTTTGAGCCTAGTAACAGTGACATTTTATGAAGCCCAAATAAATTAAAAGTAGATCTCAATAGACAAATAATCATTTTGCTAATTTATCATAATAAGATATGAAGGTACTCATATAAGTTATGATTTTATTCATTTCTAAAATAGATAATGTTTAAATGGGTCAAATAATAATTCTCACTAATAGTAGAATCAAATTTACATTTGTATTAGTGACATTGATGTACCAAAAATAACAATTAAATGGCAATAGATATCAAAATACATAACATGACATAAAAAGGAAAAGAAACTGCCTTAGGGACAGATAGATGCATAAGGTTGAAGCTAAATATGGCCAAGCACAATATGTTATATTGTAAAATGAAAAGGCCTTAGAAAGATTTAAGAAAATGGCCAGTAATAGTATCCTTTTTGTAAAGCCCATTTACAAAAATAAAAAAATGAAAAATGACCTTGTACTAAATAAATAAGAGTGGTTTGGGCTTAAATGTCTCTTTGAGAATTAGACTTGGGAATAATGCTTGTAAAGTCCAATTAAATGGACTTGAACCTATTTCTCTTGAACCTCTAAACTTGCCAATACTAATGTTTGAAATCATTGTATATAATCATGTATGTTAATACTTAAAAATTAAATAAAGGAAATAAGGTAACTCAAGAGCAAGCAAATAAATTGAATAATATAGGTTATCTAGTACTATTTATTAGTTTGCTCTACTTCATCTAAATGCTATTTTAATGCCTATATATAAAAGTGATAGAAATCTAATTAAGTAATAATAAATCTAGTAACATTAGTTGATTATGCTAGCAAGCAATATGGATAATGACAAATTATATCAAATTAGCTGTGTAACTCAAATCTTTGGCATAAAATAATAATTAATAGTGATATATATCCATATATAAGATGTATTAGGAAGTAAGTAATATGGAACTATAATATAAATTAGGCATGTGCATACTTTATATATAAAGCTCAATTATTTACCTGGAATTGATTTACAATGATGTTACCCACATGCAAATGTGAATAGGAAAAAAATTAACAATGAAATAATAATAATAATAATAATAATAATAATGATAATAATAATAATAATAATAATAATAATAATAATAATAATAAATTATTAAGTCCAAAAGTACATAATTGTTAGTCTTAAAGGATTAGTAACTAAAAATATCGGATGCAATTATAAATGGAATAATGCTTTGTCATTCAAATTCAATTATTAGGAAATTAAATAGTATTAGGAGACAAGTCAAGGATGGCGAAGACATCTGCGGGGATGTTCTTCATGTCAGTCATGACAAGAAGAAATTGGGCTATGACAAATAACCACCATGATAAATCCACTTAGGATTTAATCTCTTTATTTTTTCCAATTAATTACTTGGTCACGTCCTAACCCTAGGCATGTGACCTATTATGGGTGAAAATCAGTCTTGCAAAAGTAAGCCAAAGGCCCAGCGAAAGCTAAGTACACGTTAGAGGGCATCCAACTCACTGAGGATGAGAGTGTGAGGTCCGGGCTCACTGTTCAACAAATTTCCTTGCTAAGTCCTAACTCACCAAGTCCTAGCTCACGCATAATTCAAGCTAACCCTACCCAACTCACCAAGTCCTAGCTCACGCGTAATTCAAGCTAACCCCACCAGCCTCAAGCCCGACCTCGCTGTTTGAAGAACAGTAGCGACCCTACACCATGGATCTCGGTTCGTGAAGACAAAGCATCTCCCGAGACTAACAGCTCCGTGAGAAGGAGTTCTAGACAGACCCGCAACAAGCCTATATTCTAGCTAGCAAGAGGGGCCACCCCGCAGAAAGCAGCCTATGATAGCCTATTTGCAGTAGTTTAGAGAGTCTTGTTCATTTAATATTTGATATAATAGAATTGTAACTTGTAATCATTGCATGTAACATTTCTTCCTCTATAAATAGGAAATCACTATTAGAAAGAGGAGGAGAGGCTGAGGTAAAACAAGCCAAAACTCTGTAAACTTTCCTTCAAATTAATAAAACTCTGTCATGGATGTCAGGTCTGGTGCCGCCCAGATTTAGCTAAGCCACATTAAAAACATTGCCTACCATTGGTCTTGTTCCCTTTCCTCTCCATTATCTTCTTCTCTCATTCCATCAGTTGGGAAACAATTTAGGGTTCAAGAACTGATCACTATTGACTGGAGTTTGGCCCAGAACCAAATTCCATTGTCAACATTTTTGGCACTAGGAGAAAGGCCCATCTGTTTCTGAATCATCCTTCTATCCAACTATAATGATGAAAGGAAGGGTCACCCGGAGTTCCAGCACTCCAGTCATTCAATCGACAACCCCTCCGCCACCTTTTGAAGACATGGTAAGAAAGTTAGCTAAAACCGTCAAAGCGCTAGCACAAGCACAAGCCCGTGATGCACAAAGGCAAGAGAAAATCATAGCACAGCTCTAGCAGTTGCGTGAAGAAGCTCGGAAAGAGACTCATGAGAACTACTAGGACCAGCGGTTTGAGGGCTTATAACAAGCTAAGAGCTTTGGCCCCTAGTCTAAAGCTCAGGATCCAATAATAAAGCAAGTCCTCCAAAGGCTGAAACAGCTAGAGGAGCATCCCCAATCTCAAAATAATCAACCTTGCTATGAGGAAAGCTTGCCATTCTCTGTGGAGATTGAAATGCAACCCCTTCCATAGAAACTTAAAGTGCCTACAATCTCGCTGTATGATGGAAACAATGACCCATGTGACCACCTAGACTTGTTTAATGTCCAAATGGATCTGTAAACAATCGACCCCTGGTCAAGTGCTACGTCTTTCCGGCCACATTGGGAGGTATCCCTCGGGCATGGTTCAGAAGACTCCTGACTTGCAGTGTCAATAGTGGGAAGAATATTAAAAGAAATTCATCGACTAATATCAAGTGTTGAAGAGGCAGCTCATGCCTCCCTGTCATCTTGCAATGATCTTTTAGCGCAAGGGTAAATCATTGAAAAATTACATAGCCAGGTTCAGGCATGAAGCCAACTCCATGGAAAATCCTTCGGAAAAAAGCATCTTAACAGCAATCTCAATGGGACTCCACAAAGATGGGAAGATGAACAAAAGCCTCTACAAGTCTTTGGCCTAAGATCTTGCTGAATTCTACAAGTGAGCTACCAAGCAAATAAGATGGGAATAAACCTTTGGAATGAAAGAGCCCAAGCAGAGGGCAAACACCAGTAGTCCCACCACGAGCAAAAAGATGAGCCATGAGAGTTGTAGCCATGACCCTAGTCCTCAATTCACAAAGAAGGCAAAGCCTCAGTGACCTTAGCCTAAAAGTTACTTCGAAAGCTACAATATCCTGTCATATACGTAGGATAGGATTTTTACTACAGAGAGGCATAAAGAAGATTTTGGGAGGCCCAAGCCCATCGAGCTTTTTTCAGGTCCAGTGACTCAAGTAGATTCTATGCTTATCACAACGAGGTCGGACACACCACCTCGGAATGCTAGGCATTGAGAGATGCCATAGAAGACCTCATCAGAAGAGGCTGGCTACAAGATTATGTGATGAGGCCATCAGAATGACAAGCTCAGTAGACTCAGCGAATCACTGATCAAGAGCCAAAGCCTTCCATTAGGACCATATTCTGATCCTGTAATGTTCTCCTAAGATCAATGACAATTTTGAAATCTTTATATAGATTATCCAGCAGAATGCTGCATGGAAGAAGAGCTACTCTACATTGATTCAATGTTACTCACAACCAATTGGCTGAAATTTAGAAATATTACCAGACTAATGATAAGTTCTCATCTCGCCATCATACAGATACGTCCAAGGGTGAGATGGCATGAAGCCTACCCCCATCAATACATCCAAAGCAAGCCACATCCCACAAACTGGGAATAAAAGAGTATAATTCTTAGGCTGAGCAACAAAATTGCTATCTCATTGAACAACAAGATTACTGTGAGGCTGAGCAACAAGATTGCTACTTCACTAAGCAACGAGATTGTCATGGGATTGAGCAATAAGATTGATGGCAAGGACAAGTTCCATAAATGACCATTAAGTAACAAGATTACCTTGGGATTGAGCAACAAGATTGCTATCTTGCTGAGCAACAAGATTATTATGAGGTTAAGCAATAAGATTACTGTCTCACTGAGTAACAAGATTGCTGCAGGACTAAGCAACAAGATTGCTGACTCATTGAGCAATAAGATTGCTACAAGACTAAGCAACGAGATTACTGTCCCATTGAGCAATGAGATTGCTATGGTATCAATTCGACTATTATGTGATCTCACCCAACAAAGAACTATCATCTCATTGAGGTGCAGAGACACCATAAAATGCTCAAAAAGCTCGCACAGGTGCAAAAGACACTATAAACTCATCATAGCTCTCATGTGAACAACTGCTCACAACTCGTTGGCAAGATCCCTCTAGGCACAGCTCGCATGTGACCTAGCTTAATTTTCTTTATTTGTCATTGATTAAGGAAACCATATGCTAAAGTTCATTACACCAAAGTTGCCGCCAATTGGCCAAACAAGCATTTCATTTATTTGCAGTAATGTACATCATCATTAAAAGTAGATGAAGGCATCCAATACAACATTCAAGAGCTATACAAAATAAAGCTTATTCATTAAAAGGCCTCACCCAACGAGGTAAATTTACATCAGAGGAGGGAAATATAGAAACAAAAGCCAAATAGGCCTAGAGCTATTGTTGAAAGTAGAAAGGTAGCTACCGGGAGACAAACTCCTACCAATAGGAAGACCAACGAGCTTGACTGCTCCTACTTATATCCCTCCTAAGCCAGTGGTTCCTCCTAAACTAGACCTAAAGCAATTCAAAAAACCACCAGGAATCCAGCTGGCAAGGCTAGAAATCATGACAAAGCTATGAAGAAATAATCCAAGATCTACACAAGATCTTCCCCGTGGCTAGCATAAAGAGCTATCCACGGGAGCCATATGCAATAGGCTATCCACACCTCAAAGCCCCATGTAATAGGCTATACATGCCTCAGCGTTTCACCGGAAGCTGAACCAACAAAGATATTCGAGGGCTTAGCTGATACTTCCATTTGATCAAGAAGAAGCAAGAAGAGCTTCTCAGGCTTTATAAACTAATTTGGGCTCAGTGAATGACCCAGCAAATAAAAGATCATGCTTGATCGAATGATCCTAAAGAAATCAGATTGCCACGCCAATGGCTAGAAGGCAAGGTTAGAAAAAGAAGTATGGCCAAAATCAGATAAAGTGAAAGAGTGAAAGCCCAAAATGACAAAGTGGCAGAGCAAGGACTTTGACTAAAGCATCAAAAGTTATAACTCTCAGTCCATGAAGCGAACTAAGAGTTATAGGGCTTATATTATGGGTGAAATCGATCTTACAAAAGTAGGCCAAAGGCCCAGTGGAAGCTAAGTACATGTTAGAGGGCATCCAGTTCACTGAGGATGAAAGTGCGAGGTCCCAGCTCACGTGTTTGGCAAATTGCCCCACTAAGTCCCAGCTCGCCAAGTCCCAGATCATGTGTAATTTGAGCTCACCCCACCAGCCTCAAGCCCGACCTCATTGTTCGAAGAGCAACAATGATCTCGCATCAGGGAACTCGATTCATGAAGACAAAGCATCTCCCGAGACCAACAACTCCGTGAGAAGGAGTTCCAGATAGGCCTGTGACAAGCCTGTATTCTAGCCAATAAAAGGGGCCCACCTCACAAAAAGTAGCCTGTGATAGCCGATTTATAGTAGTCTAGTGAGTCTTATTCATTTAATATTTGATGTAACAGAATTGTAACTTGTAATCATTGCATGTAACCTTTCTTCCTCTATAAATAGGAAATCATTGTTAGAAAGAGGAGGAGAGGCTAAGGTAAAACAAGCCAAAACTCTATAAACTTTCCTTCAAATTAATAAAACTCCATCGTGGACATAGGGTCCGGTACCGCCCGGATTTAGCTAAACCATGTTAAAAACACTGCCTACCATTGCTCTTGTTCCCTTCCTCTCCATCATCTTCTTCTTTCATCCTATCGACCGAGAAATAGTTCAAGGTTCAAGAATTGATCACCATTAACTGGAATTTGGCCCAGAACCAAATCGCACCATTAACATGACCAACATAGAAAATCACCACAAGGTAGTTATCTACAAGCTTGACAAATCGTGACACTAACTCATGTAAGACACACAATTCATGTATAGGATGAAATTAACTTACTAAATCATATATTCATCTAAATGATAAGACTTTCATTCAACTCTTACCAAAATTTCAACAAAGCTTCCCCCATTTTAGGATACCAACTAAAGTTAGCAACATACATTTGTGAGGGATACATGCCTAAAAACATCCATATTAACTTGTTATGTAACTACATCTAAAACAAATACACACAGCATGGAGTGCACATAGATTACATCTCCTATTCCAACTATCCATTGACTTACCATTGTGCCATAAAAGCACTTAAATAAAGTTCAAGTGCGTAGCTTAAAGCATGTGACCATAGTTCATCTTTGAAAACTTAGAGGATGTAAAGTAAAAGGGGCGAGTCATCAGTGAGTGAATAATTTACCATAACTTGCAATCTAAAACTACAATTTATGAAAGGAAACTTAATTCTTCAAAACATGTTAAACATCATAAGTTTGAAATTGAAAGATTTTGAAAGTACATTTACGTTTAAAACTTACAAACATAAAATAATAAATTTATAATGCAAACTATCAAAATATGCAAAAGAAATATAATTCTGTATATTCATTTGCAAGAAAATGGAATAAGTTCCAAATTCATTCATTCTTTTACGTACACTAGGTCAATAAAAATAATCAATTGTTAATTCAATATCAAAGTATACAAAAGCATTAATCTTACATAAAAATAAACAAGATAATACAACATAATAATTTAAATAAATTACATAACATATACAAGCAAGATCCATTAGAATTTTTCTCTTAGATAGCCAAACAAATGTCAGCTGTGGGTTTGAACTAGGGTTAAACCTCGATTTAGTCTAACAGATGAAGATGGGGTCAAATCCCCTCCTAAAGGTCAAGGTCAAATCCAAGACCTTAGTGTCAAATATCATATCATATATATCCTCCCTTATCCCTTCACATAAATATCCTCTTGTATGTCTCCCATGTCATATAGCCATGGCAACCAAATGTCCAACTGCACTTGGGGATTTCTAAGGAAAACATCCAAGGATTTGTTTATTTTCATTTTGGTTTGTGAATAAAAAATAATAATAGCTTACTTGAAATACAAAGAAACAACATAATCATTCACTTTCTTGGAAAGTTCAATATATTGCATTATAAAATTAAAATCAAGTAGCACATTATAACAAAATCCATTTCTATTCATTATGATGGACATATAGGAAAAGTATAAAATTAGCATTTGAACTTGTAAGTATTTATAATACTTTAATTTATGTGAAAGCCATATTCTAAAAATATTACAAAGCAATAGAATAATCATAGCAACTTTAATTGAAATAAAGTACATTCTAAGCATATCATAAAAATATTATTTAGCACATAAAACATAGAACACACATATGGTAATTACAAGTCCAAAAAAGTTATCTACGTACAAGAATAGGCTCTTTGGGTTTAATTTATTCTTTCTTATGCAGAAAATGATTTGATCCTTTGGTTCATCATTTCCTTAAGTCTTAAGACATCCAAATTCCATCTCACCTCTCTATCATTAGTAAACTTGCATGTTAGTGACTCAAATAATTATAATTAAACTTGCATGTCAACTGGTACAACTAGCAGCTACTGTCAGCTTATAAAAGTTGTTTTGATTAACAAGCAATAATCTAGAGGTGCTAATATTACCAATAGTTGGAGTAGTGATAAAGCTTCCAACAAAAGGCTATGGCAAGATAAAGCCAGAGAAGGAGAATGGTGGTCGATGGTGAGGGAAATGAAGGTTAGGTGAAAAGAAACAAAGGTAGATAGTGGGAAAAAAAAGGAGGTGTCAATGAGATTGTGGTGATCAAGGACTAAGAGAGAGATGTCAAGTCAAAAGAAAGATAGAAATAGGGAAAGAGTTAGTGAAGAATCGAAAAGAGGTTTGAGGCTTTTCCAAAAGAAGGAGGAAAAAATTTAAAAAACAAAGAAAAAAAGAAAAGGAAAAGAAAAAGAAATTAGTATAAAGAGCATGTGTTTGATTTAAAATATTTTAGGTTAGACAAACATATTTAGGTTACATAAATTAAATATAATAACTAAATATAGTTTTCCATTTTTATCATTAAAACTAATATATTAATAATACATATTGATGAGCACAATTTATACATATTTTATATCATTTTATACTTAGTCTTTTGTTATGAATTTGTGCTAATTGAATACTTGTGATTGGTTTCTCAGTTGGGTCTATTGTTTAGCTTAATTGTATTAATTCAACAATTTGGCATTATTTTAAGTTTTTTTAAATGTATATTGAGTTTTGAACTTTGGTTCTAGGTGATTCTTATATCTTGGGAAAGATAAAAGAACCCTCTACAAATATCATGTAGAGTCCATAGCCCAGTTTAGTCATTTAAAGAGCCAAATTCAATCTAAAAATTGACACATAGTGTTGACCTACTGACTCAGAATCAATCTTGATATTTTGACCATAATTGGAGCTCCAAACCTCAATTTAGTGCAAATCTAGGCCCACTAGATAGGTAAGATCCACTTTCATAACTTTCATGGAGGGTTTGTAACAAAACTATACTGTTTTGATAAAATTTCAAGGCTATGGAATCAAGTGACAAATTATGTTATTAGACTGCTTTACAAGACTGTTTTAGTTTTTAACCCATAAGTTAAATTAGAAATCATATTTTTGAGCAAGCTCAAGGCCATTGAATTACTAAGATATAGGAGTACAATTTCGATTAGTAGCCTAAGTAAAGAGAAGTGAGTTCATATAAAAACATAGCTGAGACCTAATTGATTCATTCTTTTCTTTTCTCTTTCTCTACTTATGTGAAAAGAAGGAGCTCTCCTAAGGTAAGAAAACCAACCCTTTTTAGGTCTTTTCTTTTCTTTTATTTTTATTTTTATTCTTATTTTTTTATAATGTGTAGTTAAATCTGTTATTCAATCTAATGGAAATTCTACTTCAATTCAATTGTTGATTGTAGGGCTTTTTTCTATTGTTAATTTGTTCCCAATTTGATTTCCTTGTTTCTTTGATTTAATTCCATTAATTACTTTGGATGGTTAATTAATTTTTCTGTTAATTAATTGTTCATTATGATTAATTGCTAGTTAAATTTCTATATTCAAAGTTGTTTTAGCTATTTGGCTTGAATAGCACTAGGGTTTTTGATTGTGCACTTATGTGGGTCAATTGTCCTAGAGAAATAAAGGTGATTAATGAATTTGTTGCTAGGATAAGTTTGTTAATCAGTCTTGGTATTTTTTATTCCTAATACTATTGTTAAGTTGATTGAGGTATTGGGCTATGATTAATTCAACAATAAGGTTAGTTCAGGTGTTGGGCTCAATTAGTGAAATTAGAGGGAAATTAGCAAGAATTGATTAATAGCTAGGCCGGATTTCAATACTGGCAAAGTGGTATGCAACATGATCATTGATAGGGGAAGTTGCACAAATGTTGCTAGCACAATCTTTGTTGAAAAGTTAACCTTGCCTACCCTAGCTCATCCTACTCCTCACAAGCTTCAATGGTTGTATAAAAGTAGGGAGGTAAAGGTATCAAAATAAGTGCTAGTTTCATTCTCTATTGGTATAAAGATGAAATCTTACATAATGTTGTTCCTATGCAAGTTGCCTATATTTTGCTTGGTAGGCCATGGCAATTTGATAGACATGTCAATATTATGGCTACCTCAATCAATAAAGCTTCAAGAAGGACAACAAAACATTCAATCTTGTATCCCTCACCCCAAGCAAATTCTAGAGGATTAAATAAAGAGAGAGAAGAAAAAGAGAAAAAGAGTGACAAAAAGAGAAAATGAGTGAATAAAAAGAGAGAAAGAGATAAGAAAAGGAGAAAAAGAGTGGTAAAAAAGAGTTGAGAGAAAAAGAGAAACAAGAAAAAAAGAAGTGGAGTATTTTTGCCAAGACTAGGGAAGTGAGGCAAGCATCCTATATCCATAGATATATGCTTGGTCTTGCAAGCAAAGGAGCTTATTTGAATTTTAACCATGAAACTCATATTTCTCCTAGCATTGGTGAGATGATTTTGCAAGGCTATGACAAAGTATTCTCTAGGGACATACCTCATGGCTTGTTATAATCAAGAGGAGTAAAACAATATGCACAACAAGCTAACAAAGTGTTTGAACCAGGTGACTCTAATGTTGGTGCCAATTTTAATGTTGCTAACCTCTTTTCTTTTGATGTAGGTTTTGATTCGAGGTTGAATCATTTTGAAGAGAGAATGAGTGATGTGAAAATGAGAGACTAAGCTAAAACTCACCACGAAGGTTTACATCTACCAAGGGACCATTGAGCAACATATATTACTACTTTTATTTTCCTCTCATATTTTGCCTCTTAGAATGTTAATTGAGTTTAATTTAGTGAATTGGCATTATTTTGTGATTTGGTCATAGTTTGGAGCTTAATTGAATTATTTGCTTAATGCTGGGGTTTTGATATTATTTCAGGTTTTGGGCTATAACTTAAGCTCCAAATGCTGGATCGGATTGATCATTATATGGTTGGAAACCTAACTAGTGCCCAATTCTACCATTTATAGTCTTAAAATTTACCATCAAGTTTCTTAGAGTTTCTATCCATAATTGACCTTGTCACAATGTTTAGCCTATTATTTTATATTATTTTATGATCCACCTTTGAGACCTTTTTGGCTTTGTTTTGGGGCTATTTTCCCTTTTGTTTTCCTTTATTTTTCTGGGTGAATTGAGACTTAGGTTTATGATATTTTTTTAGGCTAATTAGCAACAAAAACCTTCAGCTAGCCTAGTGAGAGTTTCGGCTAGCCCCATATTTGGTTGATTGGTTGGCTTTGTCTTGAATTTAATTAGCTAGCTTATTTGGTTATTTATTTGTGAGTTTAGTTGAGCTTGTTTAGGACTTGAACCCAGCCCATAATTGAACCCAGCCCATATTTGGTTATTTATTTGATGATTGAGAATTGAAGAGTGTTCTTCTATGGGCAAAGTACTCTCATAGGATTCTTACTAGAACTTCAAGACTTATCAAAGAGTTTCCTCTTTGTGGCATCAATCTTTATCATTTATCATCCTCCTTCTATCTTTCTACAATATGGCATGAATATCCTTCTTTTTTTTATATAAATTTTGGGTACTGAATTGCTAAATTAGAGATAGATCCATAGGCATGTCCAAGGGAGATCACATCACTTGGTGGTATCTTTTATTTTCTTGTAATGTGATCATGGATTTGTTTTAGTTTAATTAGTAATTTTATTTTATAATGTCTATTCTTGTTAGTAATATCTTTTTTATATTTGTTTGAATGTTGTATAGAATGTCTAATTGCAATATACATGTCACTGATAAGTTCCATTATGAGTTTAATAGTGAAAACTCAATTGATAGAAGATAGGTTATTAGAAAGAAAATGGCCTTAATGAGAAAATGGCCTTAATGAGAATGACAATGGTTAATATAGCAAACTACTTCTTGACCTATGTTATTAAAAGTTTATGTAAAACATCAACATTGATCAAGCACTAATGGGTGCAAGAGTTTTTACATGGGCATTATACTCATTGTTACGAACAATTTAGGATGGAAAACACATATGTTTCAACAATTATGTTATGTTTTACAATGCAATCACAAGCTAACACAATTAAAGGCATGGCCATCAAAGAACAAATAGGATTGTTCTTATAGATTTTAGGATAGCCAAGTTCAATTCATAATGCGCAGGAGAGATTCTAGTATTTTGGAGAGACTAACTCTAGACAATTCCACAATGTCTTGGATGCTGTTTGTGGCCCTACCAAAGAAATAATCAAACTAGTTGATCCACACTTTACAGATATTCTAAATTAGATTAGAGATGATAAATGATATTATCCTTACTTTAAATATTGTTTTGGTGTCATTGATAGTACTCATTTATAAGTAATTGTCCCTTTTAAGCATCCTACATTGGCTGGAAAGGCTATACAACTACTAACGTAATGGCAACATATGATTTCAATATGCGTTTTTCATTTGTTTAGGCAGGGTGAGAATATTCTACACCTGATAGGACTTTTATGGAAACTTTATGCAAACCTAACGTACACTTTCCACATCCTTTTGTAGGTGAGATTCTTTCAAGTTTTATTTTTATATTCTTGACCTAATATATGATAATATTGTATAATCATTATAATTTGATATATTTTCATTTTTAGGTAAATATTATCTTGTCAATGGTAGGTATCTTACCTTTATGGGATATTTAGGAACATGCAAAGGTGAAACATACCATCTCCCTCAATTTAGAAATGGACTGAGAGTGAAAGGAAGAATTAAAGTATTCAATTACTTATGCTCAAGTCGTCAAAGTATAATTGAGTGATCTTTTGGGTGTTACAAAAATGTGAGAAGACTTTGGGCAATATACCTTCTTTTCTTGTAGTTACACAAATACAAGTCATTTTAACTTGTATGAGTTTGCACAATTTTATTAGAAGGCACAACAAAGACAATGATATAATCAACAACTTTGAGATGGAGGAAAATGATATTATCAAAGTTAGATTTAACAATGTCATTAGGATGGGCCTAACAAGAAAGTGTTAGGAAAATGAAATAAAATAGAGATTATATTAAAAATCATATACCTAGACATGTTTAATTTTTTATGATGACTTAATTGCTACATATTATGGATTCTTTTTATTAGTTTATTTAAATCGTCTCGGTTGTCAAGTTTGAGTGATGATTTTAAAATTTATTACTTAATATGTTTAAATAATTAAATGACTATTTTGACAATATCAAATTGGTTGATAATAAATTTTATTTATCCAAACCCTTTTAACTATATCCTTTTGAATAATTATTGTAGTTATAAGTGCTGGTATAATTTAACTTCCAAACACACATCTAATATTAAAAATGAACTTTTAAATTATATATTCAAACACAACTGGGCTTATTTTTTATGATAACAGAAATTCTTTAGTAAGTGGCCAAAATGTATTTTTAATCCCCTAACTTTCACTCAAGTTTCATTTTTATCCCTTAAGAATTAGTTTGAGCAATTTTGTCCCTTAACTTTTAAAAAATATACAATGTCACTTATCACATTAACCCTATCCAATTTACTAATGAAAAATATTCTTGCCTAGCACACAACCTATCATCCTATCTAGCATAAAATAAATTAGATGAATAGAATCAAAATATATTGGAGGAAAGAAAGTTAATTTGTTAACCTATTTTAGAAAACATAAAAAAAAATTTATTTATTTTTTAGAAGGAAAATAAAACATTTTTATGCTCTATTATGCACCCAAAATTTATTTTAAGTCAATTAGGATGTTAGATTGTGAGTCATGTTACAAATTTTATTAGTAAATTGGATGTGAATAGTATTGTAAGTGACATTGTGTGCTTTCCAAAAGTCATGGAATTAAATTACTCAAAATAATTGTTAAAAGAAAAAAATGAAATTTGTGTGAAAGTTAGGGAATTAAAAATACATTTTAGCCCTTAGTAAGCTTTTCAAGCTTAAGCTATTTATCTAAATATTCCCTAAATTATCTATCAAATCAATAAGCTCCTCCCATATAAGTTTAAGTGTTTGTTTGGCAAAACAATTACAATTTTCGATAATCAATTATAGGCAAATAATTGATTATAACACTTCTTAAAAATATTTAATTACACTTTTAAAATTTTTCAATAATAGGCAATTATTTCAATTAAACAAAATGTAACTTATGGAGCTTTTAGTTTAATCAGTATTATGGAAAAAAAAATATTTAAATTTATAACCATATAACTTTACTTTTATTTTTTTATATATATCTTTATTATCCTTACTCTAATAATAACAATAACAAAATCTCTTTTTTTCTCTTTTTTATTATTTTTTTCAATACTTTAATATTAAAAAATAATTTTTCTCTATGTATTATAAAATAAAAATAAATTATATATGATCAATTATAAAAAAATATTATCAAAAATATTAAATGAATTATATATAATCAAATTCAACCTCCCCATTCATTCAAAGTTGACCTTAAGAGCATCTCCAACAGGAGATGCTTCTGTGTTTCTTAAGTTTAAGAACCGGTCCTTAGATAATATCACAGATGGAGCAATTCCAAGTGGCATCCACCTGTAATTATCGTTGCTTGTCTAAGAACGGTTTCTTAAACTTAAAATTATTTTCCCAATTGAATCAACTAGCAACAAGATATCTTTCCCAGATACAGAGCTCACCTTTCCCAGATACAAAGCCCATCTTTCCCAGACATCTTTCCATGAGAATCAACTTGGTTGTGGCCATTCCGTCCCACTGCTCAGCAAAGTTTATTACCTCCATCGAAATTACATGAAGACAGCCAGCAACACAGATGAATGGCTGGTGTGAGCTACTAGTGTGAACTCGTCGTCCCACGTCTTGCTGCATGGTCACCAAACACCACCCTACTGCTATGCAAGCTTGACATCGTCCCACAAGCTTGACACTAAACACAGATGCTTATGGCTGTGCGAGGTCGTCATCAAACTGAGCTGCTGCAGGCTGTGAGCTAGCCATCGAGCGAGGTTGTCTTTGTACCGTCCTGTTACATGATCACTGAACACCGTCCTGTTGCATGGCCGGCGTCACAAGCTTGACACTAAACATAGATGCTTATGGTTGTTTTCTTAGTAGAGAGACCAAATTGCTGTGAAAGACTAAATTGTTGTTTTCTCGACAGAGAGACATTATAATGGCTTTTGTAATGGCTCTACTACAGAGAGACGTTGGGCAGCATTTTTTTTACTGTTGGCTTTATTTACTATTGGAAAGCTTCATTTTTTACTATTGGAATATTGTATACTAAATTTTTACTGTTGGCCAGCATTTTTTTACCCTTTTTTTACTGTAAAAAATTCTCTATAAATTATGCATCATTTTGTAAGATTGTGCACTTAATTTCTCAATTCACAATTTCATTTGTTGTTCTTCTCAATTCATAATTTTATTTGTTGTTCTTTTCAACTCACAATTTCATTTGTTTTTGCCAGATGGATCCCAATCAGTTTAATTTTCATTTTTTCTTAAATTTCATGCAAAATTATCAACCTCCTACTGGTCAAAATTCTTAAAATCCTCCATTTTCCCCAAATCCACAAAGTAACCCAAATATTGGAAATTTTCAATTTCCTATGTTACCATTCCTTGGTATGACAAATATGGGTAATTAATTTCCCATGTTTCCATCACCACCAACCAACCCCACCATATTTTATAAGCCTCCAATGGGTACTAGTGGTGTAGAGTCCACTGATTAAGAGCCCGAAACATCGGTCAGGTCCATGTTCGAGTCTCAACTTCTACAATTTTCCACCCAAGTCGACCTAGAAAACATTACGCTCAATGAAAGAAGAGGATATGCTGGTAAAAAAAAATGCCGAGTAAGATTCACAATGTGATGAGGACAAGGCTAGCAAAGTAAATGGAGACCCACTTCAAGTTTTAATTGGACCTTTTACAAGAGCAAGGGCTAGCAGATTCAAAAAGGCACTTAATGGACTAATCCAAGAAGTCCAACAAGGGGAAAAAGACATCACTAC
>JANHAO010000629.1:0-38999 GCA_026873985.1 Saraca asoca | reverse complement strand
TCCAAGCAAAATTACAACAATTCATCACAATACTTATTCTGAAACTTAAATTGACAATCAACTAAAAGTGTTAATGATGTTCATTAACAGCTCTATCTCCCTGTTCCTTCCGTGCTGCAGCTCTTAGTTTACGCTGCTCCTCCTTATAAATCCGATTTCTCCGTTGGAACTGCAATTGAGATCAAGATAAGCACTAAAATCAATAATTCATGAGGATAACAAAAACTTGCAGCGCTAAACAAAACCATCAGAAGATCACAAAATTAGCATGCACAGCATGAAACATGTATTGTATAAAAAAGAGCAATCGTATCACATATTTCACATAATTCTTTAACATGGTAACATATTAATCCCTTTTATAAAATGCTATTTTAACTATGTTCATTTCCGAGCAACAATACTAAAAAAAACCCCTTTTGTTACAAAATCATAGAAAACATTTTAGTAATGTGCATTTGAATTAAAATAATCCTCAATGGAGCCTGTAAAAGTATATACTATATAACTATATCTATATCATCCTATTGCCAGAGAAAAACATTGTTTGACTAGATGAGGAAGACCGATATGCTGATCAGAAGTTTATATTTTCATGAAGAAAGCTGGAATTCACTATACAAGTACGACTTATCATATAAGTAGGACTCATCAGTGTTCCAAGAAAACTTCAATCCTATTCTTATCAAGTTTCGGTAACTAACTACAATATTAGAGTCAACCTCAACCATGCATTATATGCCTTTACTGTAAGCAATTGTAGAACAATATCAGGTCCTTGGATAAACCACAATCCATCATCTGAGCCAATAAACTATCCTTTCTTCCATAAGTGTAGGCAAAAAATAATTTATGAAGCTACTGAAAGGTATTAATCAAAAAACTTGCAAAAGAGGAAAAAAAGTGCAAACGCCCGGAGCCAGATTAAACATAACAGTCGTAACTCAGTTCACTACTTATCACACAACACAACCAAATTCTGTTAAGTAAAAGTTGTTCGAACAATGGTCAAGTCAGGAATGCTACAAATGGCAAACAATAAGAAGCATTAAGAACCCAAGAGAATATCAGTAAATCAGCCAAAAATATTGTTTTTCAATCAATCTAATCAAAAGTTTATCACAAGGGTTGTACAATAGGATTATGGGATTGCTAGTTGGCTACAACAGAAAGACAAAGATTTAAGTTTGAATTTAAAGTCTGCTACTAGTCTAAAACCAACATCACAACACAGCAGGAATTTGGAGATGGGGAACAATTCAAACCGTAAGTCATGGCACAGGGCAGACATGAGATATAGAGTTATCTCTAGGATTAACTCCATCGTGTTCATTATGCTTTTATCATAGATTGTTAGCCAGTTCCTCCTAATTTTCACTCGCATATATTACAACTTCTTTGGTTAGCTAAACTGCAAGTAATTCTAGAATTTCTCGTCCTTCCTATGTACCTCGAAAATTCAAGATCCAAAAACCTTAGTCCATATACAAAGCAACTAAAACGATCGATAAGCTACTTGGAATAAATTGCAATATACAAATATCTACAGCTCATGTACCTTCCCAACCACAATCAACAATTTACGGAAATTGAAAGGGTTCGTAATCGGTTTGGATAAAATGATTAGGGTTTTCAGAATTTAAAGCCGAAGAATAATGTTAAGCAATGTGATTTTATGGATTTAATTAGTCTAACAATAATATGCATGCGCTTAAGCGATGAAGAGATAGAGGGAGATTTTGACCTCTTTGGAATGGTGGAGACACTCAAGGTAGTCTTCACGGAGGAGAGCGCAGTCCTTGGGCTCTCGGCAGCGAGACATACACTCGCTAAAGTCGATCCAGAAATCGTAGCATCGACCTTTGTTCCCTGTGATTCCCCATCCTGATGCCATCCTTTCCCCTCTCTCTGTTTCCGAGAATCTGTGGATGTGAGCTTCGTGTTCGTGCCGGTAGCTTCACTGGATACTTGATTTTAGAAGACCCCCTCACACTTTGTTTGGAACGAGTGAATATGGCGAAAATCATTTAAACGGGAAATTAAAATATTAACTGAAAATATATGCTACATGCAAGAAAAATGGGCAGGAAATTGCCCAATGCACAATTATTTTTTTCTAGAATGCCCAATGCATAATATTATTTAACACAATTTCCTGACTGGTTTATTATTAAATTTGAGACTAGAAAATAATTAATTGATCTAAATACTCTTATAAGGAGAATGTGCAAAAAGAGTGTGCGTGCACAGCATACTTGGTGAAATTGTTTCATGCTATTGGTAAATATGTTATGGAAAAAAAAAGATGTTAAAAAATAATGTAAATTTCATAAAAGTCGCTTCAACCATTACCATTCTTGATGCATCCATAATTCCGTCAATTATAAAAATATACAAATAACTCTGAAAATCATACATCTATATATTTTTCTCATTAGTATGTCGTTTACTAAATAACTAATTAGTATTCCAAAATGTATCTTTTTTTCTTTAGAAACACTGAATTTTGTAAACATCTCAAATTTCTAATTTGGAGTTTCAACGTTCAAAAAACCAAAGAATTTAAGGGGTGAAAATATATTAAGTTTGAGAACATTTACAATAGCATATGTCAAATATGCATATATATATATATATATATTCGGGTGTTAATTTATCAAATGAGAAACATATAACTAATTATATTTAGTAAATAAAAAGGCTGATAAAAGAAGGTTGGTGCATGGTGTTATGAAGTTTGATAAGTTATTTACACATTTCATAATTTCAACAAGGGATATATTACTATATATCAATTTTTTTTTGGTATAAAATTATACCATTGAATAGATAATTCAGATTTTATATTGAAAAATTATAAATAAATATAAATGTCCCATCAAATTTTAAGAAGAAATTTGAACTATTTATTTAGTGGTGTAACTTTACATAAAAAAAAAAGGGTGATGTATAATAGATTTTTCCTTTCTATAAATAGCTTTTATCCAAACATTACACATGTTTATAAAATAGTGTAGGACTCCATATAAACCCATTTGGATGGACTTAAAAAAAAGTACTTATTATGTAATGCTTTAAAAAAAAGTACTTTTAGTATTTTTTTTTTAAGTAGCAAATTGGAGCTTAAAAAAAAAGCACTTTTTGTTGCTTTTACTTTTTTTTTTTAAGTTCATCTAAACACATAAAAAGTACTTTATTTTATACAAAAAGTAGCCTTTTGTTTTTTAAAAAAAAAAGCCCATCCAAACGGGCCTTATGTCTATATGTAAAAAATAATTAGTTTTGATGATGAAGTGTTTAATTGATTTTACTTGCTACAAAATTGTAGCTTAATTATACCAATGCTGTTACTCTTATAAGATGAATTAGTTACTGATTTAGGTTTACTGCAAGATTAATTTAATTACCTTTTAAACCAGTTGCTCTTTGATAGCTACAACAATCTAAGCTTAGTCCTTTTAATTGATTAAGACTACTATATGAACTATGTGTATACAACATGTTTTGATATCTACCTTTCGATTCTAAGATAGGCTTGCAACTTAATAACTAGTTAAGTCTAATATAAGCTAATGGTACAAAATCATTCCAACTGGGTTTATCATAAGTTTATACAAATTTGAAAGGCTTATGGTATTATATTTTTCTCTTGTTAAAACTTTGATTGATTCTGCATAGTTATATTTCTCAGGAAATCAATTTTGACAATGGTTGTGATGATGGTCGATATGAGCCTTGCCCACAAGCGAGGTATTGTCCACTTTGGAGTATGGCTCTTCATGGCCATCCTCACGATTTTGTCCATTCGGGTTGTGGGTCGTTGCCCACTTTCTCCCCAAAAGGGCCCTTTTCCTTTAAGCTTGGGTGGACTCGTGTGTAGCGAGGCATTGGGGGTCCCCATAGACGGTGCCAAATGATGATGGTCGGTATGAGTTTTGGCCACGAGCGAGGTATTGTCCGCTTTGGAGTATGGCCCTTCGTGACCCTCCTCACGATTTTGTCCCTTTGGGGTGTGGGTCGTTGCCCACCTTCTTCCCAAAAGGGTCCTCTTCCTTTAGGCTTGGCATGTTCCCACCTTATAAGGCATAAAAATACTCGACTTCTCATCGATGTGGGACTTCTGCTCACCTCTACCTCTTTTTACTATCAACAGGTTGCTTTTTACTTACTGGTATACACACAATTATATTCAAATCGATTTTCTTTAGTAAATTTCATTTTACTAGGAATAATTGAAATATTGGAATTTTGTACCATGTTCTAGTTTAATGTAAACTGATTTGCCTATCAGATAAAGCTTGATAAAGCTGTTAGTGTGTAGGTTGCTCTTTACTTCTTAACACATTGCAATTTTGGTTTTCTGTATAGAAGCTGACAATGTAGATTACTCATTGACTTGTGGCACCTCATGCTAAATTGGCAAAGGATTGTTATAGTAGGACAAATTCTAAAAAAGCAAGGAAATAAGTTAGTCATTGTACAATTGATGATGACAACTCAAGTGAAATTCAAAATTCAAGCTACAAGAACAAGCTACTCTTTTCCTAAGGCTATTAACCAAAAGTGACCACTCAATAGATATAAGGAAGCAGCAAGCTACTTAACTTGGAGCCCTAGTTGAAGAATTTGCTCTTCAATGCCAAGCTTATCTTAAAAGGGGAGATATTCTTCACTTTAAATACACATCATTCAAGCAAATCTTCTTCCCTCTCTAGAAGACTTCTCTCTAAGTTCTCCAATATTCTCTAAGTCTTCTTTGTGCTTCACTTATAAATCTACTTTAGTGAGAGTTTGAAAAATATTATAGTCTCTTTGAAACAAAACTTTTTTATTCTTGAGTTTTATAAACTTTCATTACTTAAAAGTTGAATGTGAGTGATATACTTGTAGAAACCTTGTAGCTAGGAATTCTGCTTTGGTGTGAGGTTAGAAAATTCTCAAGTTGAAAAGTAAGATTACTTGTACCTTGAAAGGTTAAGTGGGAAAGATTGTAAGGGATACTTAAAGAAAAAGTGCTAGTAGGTAACCCTCAAAGTATCTATTGCCTTTGAGAGAGAGAAGCGGACCTAGAGGGATGGTTTTCTATTTGGACTATTAAACCTCTATACATCTATACTATCATTCTCTTTCTCTACTTTTTTACTTTTCATGCACTTTAAATTGCTTTTCTTTATATGCTATTTACTTAATCTTTCATATACTTGTTAATTACTCTTATTAAGAGGAAACTTTTAAAATTATAATATTGTGTTTTAAACACCAATTCACCCCTTTTTGATGTATTTATCCTATTAATTAGTATAAGAGCTTTGTCTTTATTGTAAAAGCTTAATTGCTTTTAAGTAAAGATCTTGTAGGGATGGGATGGACAACCTTGGATCATTACATGGGTAAGAATGACATTCTATATTTGTACCATTATTGTTTGATGGAACCAACTATGATTATTGGAAAAATCAGATAATGATCTTCCTTCAAGCCATTAATAATGCTATGTAGGAGATTATTGAAGAAAGGCCTACCATCTTGTTGAAAGAGCAAGACAGCCAACAAGTGCTAAAACTAAAAAGTGAGTGGAGTGAGGCAAAAAAAAGAAAGAGCAATCTTAATACAAAAGCTAAAAATGCTATTATATGTACTGGTGCCAAAATAATTTAAGAAAATTTTAAAATGCACCATTGCTAAAGCTCCAAATCACCTTTGAAGGAATAAAGCAAGTGAGACAAACTTGCATCATCACGTTGATAGAAAAGTATAAGCTTTTTTGAATGGAAGAAGGAGAAAAGGTTGAACCTATGTTTGAAATACTTTCTACCATCACAAAATGATGTCCATGCTCTTGGAACAATCATTCCTGAATTGGATTTTATCTTAAAAATCCTTAAAAGTCTTCCAAAAACATGACAATCCAAATATGGTGCAATTCAAGAAGGTAACAATCTCAAACTCTCACTTATGATGAACTAAGAGGAAATCTCTTACAATATGAAAAAACATACATGAAAAATACAAATGATAAAAGAAAAAGAAATATTGCTCTTAAAGCTTCTACATCATCTCAAGATGATGAAGAAGAAGAAATAGAAGATTTTGAAGATAAAAATGAAGAAATGACATATATTATAAAATGATTCATAAATATATATATATATATATATATAAAAGGTTAGGTAGACAAAAGCCATTTGTAAGAAAAGAACAAATGTGAAAAGATCAAGTAAGAAAATAAACGAGCAATCAGGTACCAACTTACTTTGAATGTAAGAAACTTGGTCACTTCAAGGTAGATTGTCCAAATTTCAAGAAAAATAAATTCTAAAGGAGGCCACTAAAGATGAAAATAATAATGGCTACTTGGGAAGATAAATATATCTCATTTGATGAAGAAATTCATGAAGAATGTGAGGAGGAAGTAACAAACCTTTGCTTCATGATTAAAGAACATTATACTGAGGTAATGAATCTTGATACTCATATTCCTTACAATAAGTTACAAAAAGCTTTTAAAAGTTTAATGGATAATTCTCATAAAGTCATGTCAAGATATTTTTCCATTTTTTTTTTAAAAAAAGGAAAACTAAACTTTAAAAGATGATTTTGGTTCTTTGGAAAAGAAAAATGATTTCTTATGAAAAGAAAATGAAACTTTTGAAGAGATGGATGTCATTTCTCAAAATGATTCAAAAAACCAAAATATTTTTATATCAAATGAAGTTGACTCCTTGAAAAGGGAAAAAGAAAGTGTAATAAAGAAAATTTTGTTTTAAAAAGCAAACCAGTTGCTTATTCATTAGTAAATGAAAATCAACCCCTAAAAGAGAAAAAGTAGGTTGCTCATTCATTAAAATATGAAAACAATTTTTTGGAAAAGAAAGTAAAATCTTTTAGAAAGGACATTTCTTGGTTTGTTAAGATGCTCTTTTAGGAACTAAAAAATCAAAAGAATTTTGTGGGAACTAAAATAAAAAGGAGGAGTTGTTTTCGTCATAGGAAACATAATACTTATCAAAAGAATTTCTTTGTAATAGTAACTCAAAATTCTACCCCTTTTTCGAAATATAACTTTTGTAGGAAAAATGGACATATTTCTCAATCTTGCTTTCATAAGAAAAAAATCATTTAATCGCAATGCATATGTTTGGATATCAAGAGGCCAACATCCAAAAAAGTAAGAGACTAACCCAAAAAGACCCAAAATGATATGGGTACCAAAGATAAGATAGCTTCCTTTTATAGGTTTGCCTTAAGGCTAGTGTAAAAAAAAACTATTGGTTCCTTAATAGCGGTCGTTCAAAACATATGATAAAAAAGAGATCCAAGTGAGTTCATTTCTCTCAAACCAATTCAAGAAGGTGAAGTAGTTCTTAGAGATGACATAAGATGCAAAATTGTTGATATTGGTAAAGTTAGTATTAATTCTTCATCTCATATCAATAATGTTAGAATGATAGAATGACTTAAACACAATCTCTTAAACATTAGTCTACTTTGTGACAAAGGGTATATAGTTGCATTTGAATCCTTTCATTGTTATTTATAAAGCATATTCAATAACAAAATATATTCGTGACCCAAAGAAAAGATAATATTTATGGAATTTCCTTAGAGGATATTCCTTCCAAGGAAGTAGAATGTTTTATTTCAACAAGTAATCAAAGTTATTTATACATTACACATGTTTTGTAAAATAGTGGAGGACCCCATGTGTTTATTTGTTAAAAATAATTAGTTTTGATGATGAAGTGCTTAATTGATTTTACCTACTACAAAACTATAATTTAATTGTACTAATGCGTTTTGCTATTATAAGATAAGTTAGTTATTAGTTTAGGCCTACTGCAAGATTAATTTAATTGCTCCTTAAACCAGTTGCTCTTTGATAACTTTTACAATCTAACCTTATTCATTTTAATTAATTAGACTATTATACAAACTATGTATGCAACATGTTTGATATTTTCCTTTTGATTCTAAGATAGGCCCGCGACTTGATAATTAGTTAAGCCTAATATAAGCTAAAGGTACAAAATCTCCTAGCCAGATTTATCATAAATTTGCACAAATATGAAAGGCTTATGGTATTATATTTTTCTCTAGTTAAAACTTTAATTCTGCATAGTTATATTTCTCTGGGAAATATTTTTTGACTATAGTTGCTCTTTGCTTATTGTTACACACATAATTATATTCAAACTAGTTTTCTTTGGCAAATTTCATTTTACTAGAAATAATTGAAGTATGTGAATATTGCACAATGTTCTAGTTTAATGTAAATTGGTTTGTCGATTAGATAAAGCTTGATAAAGCTGTTAGTTACTTTTTTGCTCCTTGATACATTGCAATTGTAGTTTTCTATATAAAATCTGGCAATGTAGATTGCTTCTTGACATGGGCCACCTCATGTTGATAGGGCAAAGGATTGTCATAACTAGATAAATTCTAAAAAAGCAAGCAAATGAGCCAGCAATTATACCATTGATGATGACAACTCACGTGAAATTCAAAATTCAAGCTAAAAAAGCAAGCTGCTCTCTTCCCAAGATTACTGACCAAAAGTCACTACTCATTGAATATGAAGAAGGAGCAACTGACTTGACTTAGACTCCAAGTTAAAGAAAGTGTTCTTTGATGCCAAGTTCATCTATAAAAAGGGAAATGTTCTTCATTTCAAATATACATCATTCGAGCAAATCTTTTTCCTTTTCTAGATGACTTCTCTCTCTTAGTTCTTTAATATTTTCTAAGTTCTCTTTATGCTTCACTTGTAGTGAGAGTTTGAAAAACATTCTAGTTTCTTTGGGATAAAACTTTTTTATTCTTGATTTTTGTAAAGGGTCATTAGCTAAAGGCTGAGTATGAGTGATACACTTGTAGAAACCTTGTAGTTAGGTATAGTGCCTTGGTGTGAGGCTAGAAAATTCTCAAGTTAAAAAGTAAGATTGCTTGTACCTTGAAAGGTTAAGTAGGAAAGATTATAAGGATACTCAAAGAAAAAAAATGCTAGTAGATAACCCTCAAAATGTTTATTGCCCTTGAGAGAGAGGAGTGGACCAAAAGGGACAATTTTCCCTTTAGACCATTGTCACGACCCAAATCCCTAACCATGACTAGGGTGAATATCAATCCTCGGTTGATAATCACCTGCCTCTAAGTTGTCACTACTACCTCATTTATCCTTTTCCACTCATGCTTACTTGAATACTTTTTAATCACATTCTCTTAATCTTAATTGGTTGTTTGAGAAATAATAAACTTATAGAAAGAAAGATCGACATATTGGAATATAAACATACTTTTATTATATACAAAGGCATTGCCAAATAGGCACACACTGATTTAAACATCAGTTCAAGAGGTCTTTATCTAGTTCTTAAAAACCATGCAACAATCGACTTACTTAAAAAGTCACCCCTCTACAACCTTATGTCCTTACAAAGGCAAGGCAAGCCAAGCCAAAAAGTTAGATTAATCTATGTCTTGCGATGAACCCAAAAAGCATAGGTTAAACTAACTAAGCTCTAAGGGTACTCTATGGCCATTCTATTTATATATTTTCAAAAGTTAAGAAAATATATAGATAGATGGTTGAAACCTTGGGGGTCAAACCATCCCATGGCCATCATTAAAAGGACATTTAGGGGTTCAAAGAAAATAATCTCAACTTCATGTAAAACTTCACAACAAACTCAGTTTAAGATAATGATATAGTGAATCTTGATCTAGTATACTCTTAGAGGACTCTCAATGGTGGGAGTAAAGATTGACAATGATATCCATAGGTCTATTGTTCTATCTTACTTTTCAAGAGGTGGGATAGCTACAATTTCTTAAGAATCTAAAAAAAATAGTCTACAGAAGAGTGAGTTTGGGGCTTAGTGAGATAAATCCATACCTAATTTATGAATTTCTCAATAACAATAATACATATGTACATCATAGCCATATAATCATATTTCAAACTAGGCTTAATAAACAAGTCATAAGTACTAGAGACTAACCTTTGAATGGCATCACACCACATTATCATTGACACATTATAAAGAATTACGATTTTCTTATGGCCTCAAGCCGTCATCATCAATCATCATGTTGTTAAGTCATATTGTATCTCATTTAGTATTCCTCTAAATAACAATTCAGTTAAGAAGCAAAATAAATAATAACAATCAAAATTCTCTTTATTACTCCTTTCCAGCCTTATCTCGCACAATTGCTAGCTTTATCCTTCTAGGTTCTACCTTATTCCTTACTCTATATTAGAATGTGTAGATCTAGGATCTGGTTTATATACCCTATCTCATCACATCAATCACATCTCATTATTATCATTCATTATCCTATATTTTAAGGGAAATTTTCAAGGTTTCAAATAGGATCATATGTCATAACAATTATGTCACAGAGTTCACATTCCATCACAATCACAATTATATATTCTTTGTCACATTATCACTATAACTATTAGGGTTGTTGTCATAGCCTTAATATAGATATATATAAAATTAGTAGATTGTTTGATATTAGCTTATGATTTGCTTATTTCAAATTTATTGACAATTATATTGGAAATTAGTTAAGATTTGTTATAGGCATTTTCTGATTCTGCGAAATGGGCTGATAATGGCCTGACAAAATATTAGTCCAAGTGAAGAAAGGGCTAAGTTTGGCAAGTCACCATCTTCATGAGCACAAGGCAAAAGTCCTAGCTTACTAAAAGACAAGACCTGGCTTGTATAATTAGCAACTCACTTTACGCGAGCTTGCATTGCCTAAGGCAATCTCGTGAAGTTCATCCTTAGTGACCGAAGGTTAGTAGCGACCCCAACAGAGTCCCAGCTCATGGACATAACACCTCGCCCAGCTAAGGGCTCGTTGAGGGAAGCTATGAAGCAGCGACCCTCTCAGACTTAGTTCGTGGGACCAATCTGTAAGAAATAGTGCATGGGGCCCCACTTGTAGAAAGTAAACATCAAAAGTTAGCTAACTACCTACAGAAGCTATTTTGCAATAGTCTAGGCTATCTTGTATATTTATTTTGATGTAATAGAAATATAAATTATACAATTACCATTGTAACCTCCACAGCCTTTATAAATAAGAGGAGGGAGATCACTGTAAAAAAAGGCAGGATCCATGTACTGAAACTTTGTTTAAATTTCTCCATACTAATACAACGTTACTATGGATGTAGAGATCAGTGCCACCCAATTTTGGCTGAACCACATTAAAAATATCCTCTGAGTGCTTGCTATTCTTCTTCTGATCTTTCTCTTCATCTTTGTTAGCTTAACCAAAAAATAGTTTAAGTCCCAAAGAACCTCTTCTTGTTGGTTAAGTTTTGGCAGAACCAAGATGCACCCTCAACAAGATTTATATGAATTTAGGTCAAGGAGATAAGAGTCGTCTGAGAGAAAAATGAATTTAAGCTAAATAGGGTGTATAAATCTAAAGGTGCGATTAGAATCATGAGCATAATTATGTTTAAAGTATGAGTAGAATCACGATTAGAATTGCAAGGATCAAATAAGAAGGGTTCAATTTGACTAAAGGATTTTTAGTTAAAATTATATGTCTGCACGCCAAAAATTGCAAACCTTTAGGAATTCTAAAATAAATGCATAATCAGAATCATGAATAGAATAAAAAAATAGGGTAGGAAGGATCGATTCAAATCATAAGAATCTAGTCATATTTTTGATTTGGATTGCAATACACAATGCAGCTTAGTTTCTACAAGCATGATTGCGGGGTTAGTGTAAATAAGGCAATTTAACTTATGAGTTATGGAAATATAGAAAAGCTATAGCCAAATTAGGGGAAACACCATCCAACTTCCACCAAATCATAAAGATTCAATATACTTTTGTTTTTGAAGCATAAACAAGTATAAAACACATTTTTTCCAAACATAAAACCACTTTATATCAACAAGTCCAATTAAACTTAAACTTTGCTATACAATCCCAAATATCCATTTTTTTCAACTTCACAAACATTCTATGGATCACAATCAACTAATCACATTATAATTCACAAAAAGGGTAAGAATCAATCACCTAAGAGCTAGAAACAAGAGATCAAAACTAATCTAACAAAGGTTTTCAATACTCTTCAAGGACAAAAAAGAAGAACATGTCAAATGCTTGGATTTTCAAGTTTTTCTCTCATGAAATGAATATATACTATTAGATTATGGTTTTATTTCATAGAAACAACCTAGAAATAAAATATTTAAGCTCTAAAAACATTACACATAAAGTGAACAGTGAAATAAGAAGTAACTTTTAAAATAAAAAATTCATAACTAAGATTTTACTTGATGAATTAACAAGATTTTGATATTGAATTGAAGAGGAAGAAAAGAGGAATTAGCAGTAAAAATATGAGAGATTAACATGAAGAATAGAGATGCTTACTTGGAGAGAGAGAGAGTTGTTTCTAGAAGTTGAAGAGTGTTGCATAAAATACAACTAGGGAAAGGTTAAAAGAAGAAAAAATAATTAGCCTTTCAAGGGCACAATGTTAATTTTACCATTGATTTCAAGTTGACTAAATTTTCTTTTAAAAATCTTCCTTTTTTCTCAATTTCAAGTCTAGATCTAATCTTCCTTTTTTTTCTCAATTTCGAGTCTAGATCTAATGTACTCACCAATTGTCAATGGCTATGAAATTTTAACACAAATTAGTTAAATTAATTGCCTTTGCAATGACCATAAGTTTGTATTTGCTGGGTATCTATAGCCTTAGTTCTGAACTCTTTGAAGTTTTCCAGAAAGTATATCCAAGAAAATAACTTTTATTTTATAAGCATTCAAAATGGAAAATTTGATCTTCTGAGGATTCCTAAAATTTATATAATTTATTTTTGCTATTTCTAGATACTTTGTATCTCAAATTTATGGTTTCAAAATTCTCAAAATTTTTAAATTCACCTTTTTGAATTTTTTGAAAAGTCATTTTATTACCAAAATTAATTTTAGAAGATTCATGTTATGACAATTTTCCCCTTATTCATCCTTGAATTTTGAACAGCAAGGTAAGTTAAATAAAATGAATCAACAGTGATAAATAACATCTTATACTAAATATTTTTGCATGCAATCTTACCAAATAATTGGGGATACTTTTCTTGTATATCAGATTCCAACTCCTATGTGGCTTCTTGTTCATCATGTTGCATCTACAATAACTTAACTATAGGAAGTTCTCTTGATCTCAACTTCTAAACTTGTTAATTATGAATAGTCACAGGTTACACTCCATACATTAGCTTAGTGTCTAATTGAATCGGTTCTTCTTTAATTATATGTGACTCATCTAGGACATATTTCCTCAACATGGAGACATGGAATATCGAATGGATTTCTTGCATTTTAGCTGACAATTTTAATTGATACGTCATGGCTCCTATATGCTTGATAATTCAAAATGGTTCGATATATTGCGACGCCAATTTTCCCTTTTTACCAAAACACCTAACTCCTTTCATAGAAGATACATTAAGAAACACTCGATTATTAACCTTAAACTTTAATTCCTTTCTTCTCTTATTCAAATATGATTTCTACTGGTCTTGAGCCACCTTCATTCAATCATAAATCAATTGCAACTTTTTAATGGCATCTATTACACGATTTGGTCCTAACATCTTTGCTTCTCTGGGTTTGAACTAACCTATCAGAGATCTACATCTCCTTCCATGCAATGCCTCAAATAGTGCTATTTGGATACTAGATTGATAACTATTGTTGTAGGCAAATTCAACAAGTGGAAAATACTTTTCTTAACTCTCTTAAATTTCATCATGCATGCTTGAAGCATGTCTTCCGATATTTGAATCGTTCACTTTGATTGACCATCTATTTATGGGTGAAAAGCCATACAAAACCACAATTAAGTACCCAATGCTTGTTGAAATGATTGCTAGAAGTGAGAAGTAAATTAAGTGCCACAATCCAAAATGATCATCAATGACACACCATATAAAGGAACTATCTGATCAAGGTACGTCTATGTATATTAAGTATTTGAGTAAGTTGTCTTGACTGGCAAGAAATGAGTCGATTTAGTTAGGCGATCAATGATAACCTAAATTGAATCATAGCCTTTTAGTAACCTTGGCAATCCAACTAAAAGTCCATTGTTATAGCCTCCTATTTCTATTCCAGAATTTTGATGGATTGATGTAATCCTGCTGGATGCTAATGTTCTACTTTCACTTGTTGACATATAAGATATTTAGTCACATTTTCAACCATATCTCGTTTCATGCCTTCCCACCAAAACACCTCTTTCAAATCATGATACATCTTAGACACTCTTGGATATTGTATGTGATGAGTTATGAGCTTGATGTAATAAATCATCACAAGCATTAAAGGGAACCCATAATTGTCCTTCTTTAGCACTCTTGCCTCATCAACTACAAATTTTAAGTCTAGTTCTACTTGCACCCTCTATATAAGAATCATACATCGTAGGTTTTGTTTCTAAGCTTCCTTAACATAATCAACCATCACTAATTGTATCATCATGTGGGCTAAAATTGAAGTTTGATTTGGAACTTTTAGTTGTATGCCAAGCTTATCAAATTTTGGGTAAAAACACATTAACTTTTCTTCTTTGGAAAGAAGATAAGCCAAACTACTTACTAATTTGTGACTTAACACATCCGCTATCAAATTTGCCCTATTGGGATTATATAATATTGAACACTCATAGTCTTTTACCAGTTTCATCCATCTTCATTGTTGAATATTAAGATCTTTTTATCTGAATATATATATATATATATTTCAGGCTTTTATGATTTGTATAAATTTTGCATGTTTATTTATATAGATAATGCCTCCATACTTTCAAGATAAAGACTACCACCACCATTTTTAAATCATGAGTAGGATAATTTTGCTCATGTTTCTTTGATTGCCGTGACATATGTATGATTACTCTTCCATTTTGCATCAACACATATTCAAGTCCAATTCATGAAGTATCATAATACACTATGTAATCACCTAATCCAGATGGCAATGCTAACATTGGGGTTATCGTCAAGTATCTTTTTAGCTTTTGAAAGCTTTTTTCACATGTAGGAGTCTATTCAAATTGCATTCGCTTTCGAGCCAGCTTAGTCAATGATGCAGAAATTTTGGAAAAATCCTTGATGAATTTTTATAGCATCTAGCTAAGCATAAGAAACTTCGGATTTCTATAATTGTTGCAGGCCTAGGCTAATTCTTTACGGCTTCTACTTTCTAAAGATCAACTCATATCCTTTCTTATGACATTATATGGCTGAGAAACTTGACATTGGTCACCCAAAATTCACATTTGGAAAATCTCACATAAAGCTTATGCTTTACCAAAGTTTGCAACACCATTCTTAGGTGTTGGTCATGTTTTTCCTCACTTTTGGAATATTCCATAATATCATTAAGAAACACGACCATGAACTTATCTAAAAATGGTTTAAAAATTTAATTCATTAGGTTTATAAAAATAGTTAGGGCCTTGGTTAACCTAAATGACATTATGAGAAATTTGTAGTGCCTGTAATGCATACAAAAAGTAGTCTTGGGCATGTCTTTTTTATAAATCTTCAACAGATGATTCCCTGATTTTAAGTCTATCTTTGAAAAATATCTTTCCCCTTGCAACTGATCAAATAAATCATCAATACGGGAAGAGGATATTTATTCTTGATAGTTACCTTATTCAACTAATGATAATCGATACACAACCATAGTGTTTTATCTTTCTTTTTCAACAAAAAGCATGAGGACTCCATATAGTGAAATACTTAGTGAATGAAGCCTATATCAACCAATTCTCGTAGTTGAGTTTTTAACTCTTTTAACTCCATTGGTGCCATATAGTAAGGAGGGATGGAAATAGGTCCAATGTTAAGTATTAGATCAATTGTAAACTCAATTTCCCTATTTGGTGGTAATCCAGGTAAATCATCAGGAAATGCATCAAGGAACTCATGTATCACTGGGACCTCACTTGGACTTAAAACAAATGGCTTTAAGTCTTTCACTATAGCTATATAAGTTGTGCACCCTCTTTTTAGCAATTTCTAAACTTGCATACCAAAAATCAAACTAGCTATCTCAACTATCCATTCTCCTTGAAACACTACAGGAGAATATTCATCCATATAGAACATAATCATGTTATTAAAATAATTCATGCACACACGATGTTGAGAAAGCTAATTTATACTTAGAATTATGTTGTAATCAACTATGTCTACCATGACTAGATTTGTGGATACTTGTTTATCTTCTATCATGATAGCATAGTCTCTGAACAAATAGTTGGCTAGAAGGGTCTTGCTAATTGGAGTCATACTATTAATGGTGATTCCATCTATTCACTAAGTTCTTTTAGTAAAGTAGCAAATTTTTTCACAGTAAAGGAAGGAATAGCTCTAGGGTCAAACAATACCTGACCCTAGAGCTTGCAAATCATATATTTTCAAAGTACCTGAAACTACAGCATTCAATGCTTAGGCCTCTTGTCTAGTAAGATTGTAAACTATTGCTATAGCTTTACCAGGGTTTCTCCCTTAATTGCCTCTTCCATCACTCTTGCCAGACATAATTGGTGCTCTTACTGAAGCTGAAGATTGTGTTATTGGCTGATTTTGAGGTTAAGCTTGATAATTTGCACCATATCTCGAAGCATTCACATTCACAGGGCATTCTTTCATTCTATGTCCAGGTTGTCCATATTGAAAATATCTTTTTCAGATCTTTTTTACATGGTCCATGATGATTTATATTGCAAACTTTGCATCACATTATGTTAGCATCGAAGTTCCCTTGACCCAGAATGTATTTCTTCCCTGGCATAGAATAGTAATAGTTGAAACTAATTGACCTCCCATATTTCTTCTTGTAATCAAATTTTCCAACTGAGGTGGTCTCGTAAAATTCCCTTTTCACTAACTTGGTGGTGTCCTATAGACTGGAATTGGTCTTTCACTAGGTGCATTATTAACTCCCTCAGATTAAGCTTTCTTCTTACTGCCAAGGGACACTTCCCTTTTACAACATTCCTTGGACATCAGTTCGACTCGCAAGGCTTGTTCATGGCTTGCTAGTATATTATGTCTATATCAACTTTGACATAATTAAAGTAATAATCATGAAGCCTTTGAACAAACCTTTCTAACTTCATGGTCTCAATAGGCATCAAGTGAGTAATATACCATGAAAGTCGAGTAAATTAAGCATCATACTTACTCATGGACAGGTTCTTTTGTTTCACATTTTCAAGCTTCCAGGCATTCGCTTGTCAAAAGCTGGGGGGAAGAAATCGATCAATGAAGTTTTCTAGGAACATAACCCAAGTTAATGGTTTGGCATCGATAGCTCACTCCTTAATAACTCCTACATACTAGTAATACGCCAAATCATCTAAATACCAATTCTGTCAGTAAGGATTTAGGACACTGCAACATCTTACCATATCTTTCAATTTGATCAAGAAATTGATACGGTCCATAGAAGGATCTATTTTAGCATTTCGAGGTGGTTTCAATTTTAGAAACTTATGAATGATTCTTAGCCTATTCTCTTGTTCCTTTCTAGTAGGAGAGGTTTGAGTTCTTCCATTTCACCTATTCCTATCAGGCTCTCTATTTTGGCCTTAATTCTGGTCTTGTGTTTATACATGTATTAGGCGATCTATTACCTGCTAGACTAAATTTTTTACCCATTGAGGGATTTTAGTGTTATCATTGACTTCATGGTGTGGATTGTTTTGTACAATGGACAACCCTCTATGACTAGATTTAGACTCTTGACCTTCATGTCTTCTAGTTCTCACAATAGTTTTCATCACAAAATTAATTAGATTCTCAAGACATATAAAAGGTTCCAATTTAAAATTGTTGATATGGACACATATTTCACAAGGTCAATAGGAATGGTATTAGCAATACATGATTCCAAGTGCACATGTGCTACTGGTACTATTCTTATTAACACTTAATGAAACCACCACCATTACACGACTTTAAACAACTCTACATGCAGCTTATGCTCACAAGTTTAGCCCAAATCTTTACTTCGATACCAAACATGTCATGCCTTGAATCTCTAGCCATGACCGGCATGAATATCAATCCTCGATTGATAATCATTAGCCTCTAACCTATTGCTACTATCTCTTTTATCCTTTTCTACTCATGCTCACTTTAATACTTTCTAATCATATTCTCTTAATCTTAATTAGTTGTTTGAGAAATAATAGACTTATAAAAGAAAAGTAGATACATTAGAATATAAACATACTTTTATTATGTACAAAGGCATTGCCCAATAGGCATATGCCAGTTTAAATATCAATTTAAGAGGTCTTTATCTAGTTCTCAAAAACTATATAACAACCAACCTACATAAAGAGTCACCCCTATACAACCCCATGTCCTCACAAGGGCAAGGCAAACCAAAAAGTTAGATTAATTTATGTCTTGTCATAAAGCCAAAAAGCATAGGTTAAACTAACTAAGCCTCTAGGGTACTCTATGGATATTCTATTTATAGATTTTCAAAAATTAGCAATATATATATATATATATAGATGGTTAAAACCTTGGGGGTCAAACTATCTTATGGCCATCATTAAAAAGACATTTCGAGGTTCAAAGAAAATAATCTCAACTTCATGTAAAATCTCATAACCAACTAAGTTTAAGATGACAATGTAGTGAATTTTTATCTGGTACACTCCTTGGGGACTTTCAATGGTGGTAGTAAGGACATTGGTAGTGATATCTATAGGGTCATTGCTCATTCTTGGTTTTTAAGAGGTAGAATAATTGCAATTTTTTGAGTATCTAAAAAAAAATAGTCTATAAAAGAGTAAGTCTGGGGCTCAATGAGATAAATTAATACATAACTTATGAATTTCTTAATAATAACAATACGTATGTACATCATAAGCATAGAATCATATTTCATACTTGGCTTAATAAATAAGTCATAAGTCCCAGAGACTAACCTTTGAATAGCATCACACCATATTATCAAGGACACATTATAAAAAACCATGATTTTCTTATGACTTCAAGCTGTTATCATTAATTATCGTGTTGTCAAGTTACATTATATCTCATTTGATATTCTTCAGAATAACAATTCAGGTAAGAAGCAAAATAAATAATAATAATTAAAATTCTCCTTGTTACTTCTTTCCATCCTTATCCTACACAATTGCCAACCCTATCCCTCTAGGTTCTACCTTATCCCTCGTTCCATATTAGAATACGCAAATCTAGGATTTGGTTCATATACCCCATCTTATTGCATCAATCACATCTCATTATCATCATTCATTATCCTATGTTTCATGTGAAATTTTCTAGGTTTCAAATAATATCATATCTTATAACAATTATGTCACACAGTTCACAATCCGTTACAATCACAATCATACATTCTTTGTCACATTATCACCATAACTATCAGTGTTGTTGTCATAGCCTCAACATAGGTATACATACAATTAGTAGATTGTTTGATATTAGCTTATGATTTGCTCATTTCAAACTTATTGACAATCATATTGAAAATTGATTAGGATTTATATGAAGTTAGTCAATGAGACGAGAGTTGTCTAAGAGAAAAATAAATTTAAGCTAAATAAGGTGTATAAATATGGAGGTATGATCAAAATTACAAGCATAATTTTGTTTGAAGTGCAAGTAGAATCGTGATTAGAATTGTAGGGATCAAATAAGAAGGGTTCGAGTCGATTAGAGGAATTTCAGATAAAATTGTGAGTCTGCTCACCAAAAACTACAAACCTTTGGGAAGTCCAAAATAAATGTGTAATGAGAATTGTGATTAGAATTGAAAAACAAGGTAAGAAGGGTCGATTCAAATTATAAGAATCTAGTCATTTCTTTTATTCGAATTGCGAGACATAATGCAGCTTGGTTTTTATGAGCATGATTGCAGGGTTAGTGTAAAAAAGGTGATTCAACTCATGAGCAAAGGAAATGCAGAAAAGCAGCAGCTAAAACAAGGAAAACACATTCTAAGTTCCACCAAATCATAAAGATTCGATATACCTGTGTTTTAGAAGTATAAACAAGCATAAAACCTAGTTTTCCTAAACATAAAACCACTTCATATCAATAAGTCCAATCAAACTGAATCTTTACTATACAATCACAAATACCCATTTTTTTTCAACCTACACAAACATTCTATGGATCACAATAAACTAATCACATTATAATTTACAAAAAAAAGTAAGAATCACTCACCTAAAGGCTGAAAACAAGAGATCAAAACTAATCCAATAAAGGTCTTCAATACTCTCAAGAACAAGAAAGACAAGTATGTCAGATGCTTGGGTTTTTCATATTTTTCTCTCATCAAATGAATATATATATATATATATCATTAGATTATGGTTTCATTTCATAGAAACAAGCTAGATATAAAAGATGTGAGCCCTAAAAACATCATACATGAAGTGAATAATGAAATGAAAATTAACTTTTAGATTCAAAAATTCATAACTCAGATTTTATTTAATGAATCAACAAGATTTTGGTATTGAATTGAAGAGAAAGAAGAGAGGAATTAGTAGTAAAAATATGAGAAATTAACATGAATGATTGATATACTTACTTGGAGAGAGAGATGTCGTGTGAGAGAGAAGGTTGTTTGTGGAAGTTAAAGAGTGTTGCATGAAATTTAACTGGGGAAAGGCTGAAAGAAGAAAAAGTAGCTAGCTCTTCAAGGGTAAAATGGGAAAATTTGTGTCAATTTCACCTTTGACTTTAGTTGACCAAATTTTCTTTTAGAAAATCTTCCTTTTTTTTCTCTACTTCGAGTCTAGATCTAGCGTACTCGCCAATCATCAACAGCTATGAAATTTTAACAAATTAATTAAATTAATTACTTTCATAATGACTATAAGATTGCATTTGTTAGGTACCTGTAGCCCTAGTTCTAAACTCTCCGAAGTTTTCTAAAAATTGAATTCTAAAAATATGAATTTTATTATATAAGCATTTGAAGTTAAAAAATTCAATCTACTGAGTATTCCTAAAATTCATATAATTTATTTTTATTATTTGTAGATATTTCGTATCTCAAATTTATAGTTTCAGAATTCTCAAAATTTTCAAATTCACCTTTTGAATTTTCTGAAAAGTCATTCTATTATCGAAATTAATTTTACAAAACTTAAGGTTTTACAACTATCAAACCTTTATATATCGGTACTATCATTCTCTTTCCCTACTCTTTTACTTTTCATGCACTTTAAATTACTTATTTTTATATGTTATTTACTTGATCTTTCATGTACTTGTTAATTACTCTTGTTAAGGGAAAAGTTTTTAAAATTATAATATTGTGTTTTAAACATAAATTCACACTCTTGATTTTTTGTTGTTGCTAAAACAGCAATAGTTTTCATACACGCATTGTTATTTACACATTTCTATTCAGTAAATTAAAGGCTTACAAAATAAGGTTGGTGCATTGTTTATGAAGTTTGATGAGTTATGGCTAAAATGTTTTCTTTTAACTTTCACATAAATTTCATTCTTGTCTCACAAAAATTGTATTGAGCAATTTTATTCCCTAATTTTTGAAAAGTACACAATGTCACTCCTAACACTAACTACATCTAGTTTATTAATGGAAATTCTTACATGACTCACAATGTAAAATCCTAACTAGCATAAAATAAATTTTAGACGTATAATAGAACACTAAGATAATATTTCTCTTTAAAAAAAATAAATTTACCTTATTTTACACTATCTGAAATGATTAATAGATTAATTTTCTTTTTCTCAATATGTTTTGGTCCTCTATTACGCATCTAATTTATTTTATAACTATTAGAATGTTAAGTTGTGTGATAAGTAGGAATTTTTATTAATAAATTAAATAGAGTTAGTATTAGGAGTGACATTGCACACTTTTCAGAAATTATAAGATAAAATTATTCAAAATAATTCTTAGAAGAGAAAAATAAATCTTATATGAAAGTTAACGGACCAAAAATGTATTTTTGCCATAAGTTATTCACACATTTCAATATTTAGAGAGATTTTGAAAGCATCCATACTCTATTGCTCTAGTAGTCTAACTTAGAATCTCTAAAAATAACAAACAATCTCCAAAAATAACAAACAAAACTATTATAAAGAGATACATAAATCCTTCTAAAATCTTTACTAACATTGAAAGATGCCCTGTGGCAAACTATTAACTGAATATTTTCTTAATTTAATTAATTAATTAATTAATAATTAAAATTAATTATAATATAAAAAGATCAGTTATCATAATAAATTTGATGTTAATTTAAATTAGAATTGATTTAAATTTTAAAATTTCAAATTGGAAAATTAATGCATGCTTTAATTAAAACATATATAGTTAGTCTTGAGAAATCACTATCAAAACTATAAAAGTAAAAATTATATACTCCATTTAAATTTTTAACTAATCAACAAAAGGATTTGAAAGATCCCGTATATGCAATTCATTATCATAATCGGGTCCCAATCAACGTGAAGATGAACCAAATAATATGCGAAACATATATATATATATATATATATATATATTAAATTCTTATAATCAATACAATTAATTACAATATTTAATCAAAATTCAAAATTTTAAAATTGTGAGATTTGGGCTTCCTAATTTTGAATATAATATTCAATCAATCATCATAATTATTTTTTGAAATCAGTTTTTAATTTTATGTTTTCTTTAGAGTTTAGTTATAATTAAATATCTTATTTAAATAAATTGTCTTCCTTCCTAATCACATATTATATTCATTATATAACAAATCAATTATATAATCAATACAATTAAGTGTAATATCAAATTAAAATTTTCAAAATTAAAAATATAATAAATCATACATTAATTGAAAAAGAATATCTCTAACTATCAATATGAATTGTAATATCAAAGATCGCAATTATTACAATTAATATGCAAAAAATTAGAAATAAAGTAACATAAAAATTAAAATCCAATTATTTATTAATTTGGTCTAAAACTTTATTTATACCTTACATTTTATAAATTGAAAATTTGAATCAAATAATTAGATATATGTAATTATTTCCTTTTTATTAATTAGATGATTTCCTATAAAATAACTCATGAGCTTAATTTGTATCTATTATTACTAATATAGATTACAAATTCTAATATAGATTACAAATTCTCCAATTTTGCTCATAATTATTGTTAGGCTTTAACTTCTTTTATCATTATTTTTATTTTGAATGTAATCTTTTCCCATTTAATTTGTATAATCCTTTAAAATTACTTGAATTATTAATTTTTTTACAACAATATATGATTGATGTTTGGCTAATAATTATTAATTCAAATGAATTTAGAAACAAAATTCACGACTGAATTTCTGTATTTTATCTATTCCTATTAATTATTCACTTTTGGTTTTCATATATTTACACTTCTTGAACATTTCATTCCTAATGTAATCTTTACACTTATTTGTATTTCATCAGTCATTATCTCAATTCTTCATCTCCAAGACCTAGAGATGACTCACATTGAAGATTGGTCTCTATAAATTTAGTTATGATTATTTTCAAGTAGATCAAAATCATCTAAAAAAGAATTAACAATCTAAAATTATAGTATGTGTTCTCCTCTTCCTTTTTCTTTTCTATTTGATTCCAAGAAGTCATAAGAAAACACAATAAAACTTTACTAATAGGATATATATAACCGTATTTACAATTATTAAAGAATATAATCATATTAATTATAAACCTCTAATCTAAAGTAGTGATGAATCTCATATATCCTATGCAAGCTGAGTTTTTTTTTTTTTTTTTATGATGTTGATTATATTTTAGAACAACTGTTTTTAGATTTTACACATAACTTTAATGCTATATCTTTTTCTTTTTTTTAAATTGAAGCTCAATCTATACTTTAACTTCAATTCTTTGATATTAATACCCTTAGATGCTTTTTTAATTGTAGGGGAGATGGATTGATCGCTACTACGTTAGATGATCTGCACTACTTCAAAAAGTTGGTTGCTGAGCTTCAATTTGCCTAGTGCCATCCAATGAACATCAAGAGGGCTGAGGAGTATTTTAGGCTTTTCTTACTATTTGGGTCTAAATCTGTTATATTTAATGGTTTGTATCCAACGAAACTTAAAGTCTGTTGTACTCTCTACGGAAAAATGCTATAATTTTCATTTTATGATCATCATTTCATCTTTTTAGTTTTCATCTCCTTAATGTCACTTATATAATTTTTATGTACCAAATATTCAATTGTCAGAAATATTTTATAAGAAAATAATTAGTTATTATTAGTGCAACTATGAATCAAATCAAGTATGTTTAAAAATTGCTAAACATCCCGCAACTTGGTTTTGAAGATATGCACCGAATAACATGATTTGAGGGAAATGCCACCATCATGTAAATTGTTAAAATGAAGATTATTAAATTTAAAAAAAAATGGAGGAGAAATTCTTTGATGAAAGAAAAATCATTTTCAATATTTTGAATATATTCTAAATTGAAAACCTAACTTTAACATGCATTTTCCATAAATATATATAGTCATGATAAGTATATATATATTTTTTATTCACTGCAAATTGTCCATCTATTAAATCAATTTTGAGATCAAATTTAATGACAAATTATATTCATACAAAGGGATTATGTTAATAATTATTGTATATTGAGATTTTCTAAATAAATTTGAATAAAAGTTAGGAAATTGAATTAAAATAATTGTAATAATTAAAAATTAAAAATGTATTTTATAATAATCCCCCACAAGTTTTTTATAACTAGATACCATTATGGCGGGAGCAATAAATAGTTTAGTTTATGCATGTTTTTATATTACAAAATTAGGGTGTATAACAACACTCAATATATTTAAAGTTAATAAGTTGACAAAATTTAGGAGCATGTAGTCATGCCTACATCCAAAAGCATCAACGTTGACCTTGCATATATAATATAATTTCTGGTCTTTCAATTTTTAGAGATATCCAACTAAAACCCTAAAGTCAAATTAAAAAAATTATTAATGTAAATGATTTCATACTATAAGTCAAATCAAAATTTTAATTTATTTTATATTTATTAATATAAGTAATTTTATGCTATGAATTAAATTAATTTTTTAATTACAGTATGTTATATGTGAAAGTTGATTCGAGAGCTTGTAGCCTTGGGCACACCAAAGGCACTCAGCGAGGTTCGCTTCGCCCATTAGAAAGTGACACAGCGAAGCAGTCTCAGCACCATCCCGTGAAGCAAGTCTCGCCTTGCGAGGCAACGAAGCTGTGATGCAGCAAGAAGATCACAAGATCAGCTTGTCAGGCAGCTGATCACCCCGCTCGAGCCCGCTACCTCGCTACAGTAGCACCAAGCTTGCTACAACGGTTCCTATGACACCACCGAGCCAGGAATTCCCGCTCGGGACGCCCAGCACCTTGCTCGGTAAAGCAGCGTCGAGCGACGGGTGTAGACAAACACAAGTCTACAGTCGACCAAGGGGGCCCACCCCGCAGCCTACATTCTGCAGTAGCCGGATTGTAGCCTGTTTACTGTCTTTCTCATTTATAGCTTGATATAACACAATTGTAGCTTATAATTAATGTATGTAACTCCTCCTTCCTCTATATATAGGATTGCATTATTAGAAGAAGGGGGAGAGCCAATTTTTCTGTGTAGAAGCTCTGCCAAAACAAAGGGCAACATTGTAACATTTTAAATACACCATTGCAATAGCACACTACCGTGGACGTAGGGTCCAGTGATATCTGGATTTGGTCGAACCATGTTAAATCTTGTGTCTTCTTCCCTACTCTTTCCTTCATCTTTATTTATTTCGCCATTCTATTATGTCTGAACTGGATACAGGCTTGAGATCCCAAAAGAATCCCCTCATTGGCCGAAGTTTGGAGCATAACCAAAATTTGACGTCAACATAGTATAATTAATTAGCAATCAAATTGCATATATAAAAATGAATACTATTGAAACACAATTAAACTCGTGATATAACAATCAAATTACATACATAAAAATGAATATTATATAAATACAATTAGTGCAACCTTGAATCAAATTAAATATGTACCAAATTAACAAAATTTTAGAACATATGGTGATGTTTACTGCTCAAAGCAATGAAACGTTCACTTTGCAAATAATATAGAAATTTATCTATTAATTTATAAAATTATCCAACAAAGGTCTAAAATTAAATTGAAAAACTGATTTAGTTAATGGCTGCATGAAATTATGTATATTAATAATTGTAAAATTTCTTAAAATTTGATGAGTTTATTAAAGCAATATATTGGCTAACTGATCCAAAAATGCAAAAAAAAAAAAGAACTTCCCTTCTATTGAACTTTATTACTTTAAAAGAACACACTTGATATATTTTTTGTTATACTTATTGAATTTATTTATAAAAGTTATCAACGTATATTATGCGATAAAAAAATAAAACATTGTTCATCAACATTTATATAAAAAAATATACATTTTTATTGTTGATATAATATTATCATATACATGTGAATTATAAAAGTAGGAATGACTTATCACATAAAAAAAGCCTCAAAGCAATAATGAATGTCACTTCATCATGAAATGTTGACGGTAGATTTTAGTTCTGTTGGAATCCAACTAACCTGAGAGGTTCTTCTGAGACTCAAACTATCTTTTGGTTGAATAAGCAAAGATAAAGAGGAAGATTAGAGGAAGAGCAACAAAGACACAGTATTTTAATGTGGTTCAGCCAAAATCCGACAGCATCAGTCCCTATGTCCATGGCAGTGTTCTATTAATCTGGAGAAATTTTAGCAGAGTTATAGCATCTCCGTTCAGGCTTCGCTTCACTTATAGTGATCTCCCTCATCTTATATATAGAGGCTGGGGAGGTTACAATTGTAATTAGATGATTTATATTTCTGTTACATCAAAATAAATGTATAAGATAGCCTAGACTATTGCAAAATGGCTTTTGTAGACTAATGACTGACTTCTGGAATTTGCTTTTTGTAGGTGGGCCCTATGCGCTGCTTCTTGCAGACTGGTCCCACAAACTAAGTCTGAGAGGGTCACTGTTTCATGGTTTCCCTCAATGAGCCCTTAGTTAGGTGAGATGCGATGTCTGTGAGTCGGGACTTTGTCTAGGTCGCCACTAGCCTTCGGTTAGTGAGGACGGTCTTCACGAGCTTGCCTTTGGCAATGCGAGCTGGATCTTGTTCCTTAGCAAGTTAGGGCTTTTGCCTCATTTTGTATTCATGTAGATAGCGATCTGCCAAACTCAGCTCTTCTCTCACTTGGTCTAATCTACTGTTAGGCCTTTGCTAGCCATTTCATAGAATCAGGAATTACTCATAATATTAAGCCCTCCAACTCTTAGCTCACTTCACGGGCTGGGAGTTGAATAGTTTCGCTGGCAAAGGACATTTTTTATGGATTACCGTATAGTCAAAATCTTTAGTCAACTTGTCATTTTATCTGATCTAGGCCATACCTCGTGCTATACGTGTCTCACTATCACAGATAAGTTTGCCTCATTTCCTTCCAAAGGCTTTAATGGAAGTGGTTGGGAGTTCTTCTGAACTCTTTGATGAGACTAGACCGGTCTATTTAAAGCATGGGAAGTTCTCCTTCCTTCAGCCATTGAGTGAATTGATGGGTACCTCAGACAAGCCACCTATATTTTTGGTAATTTGGCTTCTGACAAAGCACCTTGAGGTGTGTATAGTCTGTTGCATGAGGCTATGAGGCGTGAATGGCTTGTTGCACGTGACTCCCATGAATAGCTTCTCTTGTTGGCTGTTAGGAAGTGTTGTGCAGGCCTTAGATTATTTCCTCTCGGTGATGTTGGGAGGTTTTGCCCCTCCAGCCACATCTACCAGCTTCTCAGTCCTAGTGGAAAGGATGAGTGAGGAAAGGAACCATTAGCTGCTGAAGAGCTCGCATGTTGGCCGGTCCTCTTACTAGTGTCAGTTGGAGTTCATCTCTATGAAGCTAGTCTTCTTTTCCAGAATGTAATAGCGATAGGCTCCTTTTGTTTTGATTTGTATTTTGATTCCTCTAGTGTAAATTTACCTTATTGAGGTTTTTAATGAATGAAATCTTCAAGATTCTTACATGTTGTATTGTGTTTGAATATTCTACACATCACAGATGATAATATGAATTCCTACAAATCATAATAAAATGAGATACTTGAACTTCCAATCGGCCAAGCTTCTCGATGAGCAATGAGCTGGCCATCAAGGTGCCTTAGTTATGAGTAGTACATAGGTTGCATGAGAGCTGCGCCTAGAAAGAAATCGCATGTGAGTTGCAAACATTTGATCTCATGAAAGATGCGAACATTAGGTTGCATAAGAGCTACGCTTCATGAGCTATGCCATGGCAACTTAGTTGCTTAAGAAATGAGTTTGTTTTGAGCGTCTTCATGCCTCAGCTAGACCAGAAGTCATAGTTGGCAATGAGTTTATTTTGAGCATCTCTATGCCTCCACTGAATCGGAGGTCGCAGTTGGCAAATGAGTTTATTTCAAGTATTTCCATGCCTCAACTGGACCAAAGGTCGTAGTTGGCAAATGATCTATGGATATTTTTAGTGCCATAGTGCTGCAATTGGGCCAGAGGTCATGGTTGGCAAAGAGTTTGATGGATATTTTTAGTGCCACAGTGCCTCAACCAAATTAGAGGTCACGATTGGCAAAGAATCTGTAGATATTTTAATGCCATAGCACCTCAACCAGACTAGAAGTCATGGTTGGCAAAGAATCTATGCATGATGCCTAAGAAAGTTTGTCGTATATGAGCTTAGAGGATTGTGCACACTTGATAGTGAAAAGAAAATTTGATACTGAAATGAAGAGATGATTATAAGGCTAGGCCAATTGGCAAAACAAAGTTTCTTTCAATAAAGACAAAAGGGGAAGCTTTAACACTAGCTCTCGAATTATAATACATCATCAATGTATAATTCTGACTGAGCCCCCTTGCTCTTGATCGGGATCTCATTAGGGATGCTAAGATAGCTGCCCTATAGGTCGTACCATATACTCTCTTAGGCGGCCTATCTTGACCAGATCCTTAATTGCATCCCTAAGGTCTCGACAATTCAAAGTACCATGCCCTACCTTATTGTGGTAAGCACAAAACTCTTCCCTGTTCCTTTGCTTGAAAGGGACCTTCAAAGGTTTAGGCCTCTCGGAGTCCTTTTGATCCCTCTCTGTCATGTATATCCTATTCTGAGAATCTGATAAAATGCTATAATGCTTATAGTGACCTGAGGGTAGAGGGCACTCGTCCTTGGCCTTCTTAGACTTCTTCACGATACGTTCACTAAAGTGGTCACCTTGGTCCACATTACCCTTCTTCTTTTTATGGGCGGAGCCATCCTACTTGTCCTTCCGATTAGGGTTTCCTAAGCTAAAGGTTTTTTCCCACTTGATCTGCTTGGTAGCTCGCTCATAAACTTAGTTAAATCCATTACCAGGGACTTATACAAGCTTTTATACAACTTTTCATCTTTGCAGAGTCTCACAGAAATTGTTGCCAAAATGGTTTAAACTTGGCAATGTAGTCCTTCAGTGACTCATGCTTACGCTAGAAGACTATCGCAAGGTGATAGGAGGGCACGAGTTGCCTCTTCAACACTCGATATTGGTTGATAGACTTCTATTGACACTCTTCCCAACTATACATTGAGTGAGTTGGAAGGCTTCTCAACCAGGCCTAAGGTACACCTCCTAGTGTAGCTGGGAAAACTCGGCATTTAACCAGAGGATCAACTATCTGTAAATCCATCTAAACATTGAATGTGTCTAGATGATTATAAGGATAAGTGTCCCCCATCATATAGTGGAATCACAGGGATTTTGAGTTTAAAAGGAAGGGGCTATGTTTCGATCTCTTTGGAGAACGATGACCTCTCCTTATAGTAAGCTCGATCATTCAGAGCTCAAAGACATTCCTTCAACTAGTTCATCTTTTGATACAGCTCTTTTAGTAGTAGGTCCCATGCCCTTGATCATTGGTTGAAACATTGTTGATCCCTTTGACTCTCCTGGTTGTGAGAACAGTGACCTGGAGACTGTTATTGTGAGTAGTGACCTGAAGACTGATTGGCTCTCCTCAAACATCCAGCTTGCTGCTGCTAGGGAACATTCCCAGGTGCAGTGGCTTCATTCTGCTTTTGCAAACCCTGAGCTTGCACTTGTGCTAGCACGGTGACTGCTTTAGTCAATTCTCCCATCATATTTTCTAATCTATCTTGAGGCTGAAGCTAGGTTTGTGCCCCATTAGAGCCATTGGTAGTAGCAGCAAGTTCAAAAGAGCTGGCTGAGGGCAAGCTAGCTGTAACACCTATGACAGGAGTAGTAGAGGAGTCTGTTATAGACACATAACCTTTCGAAGGATCAAGAAACGCATTTAAAGCTCTGGTGGCTCTCCCTCTTGCCATTGTAGTTACACCAAAAATCAACTAATGAACAGGAAATCAACCAGGGAATAGATGAGTCCCCACAAATGGTGCCAAAATGTTGATAGTGGATTTCGATTTTGCCAGAATCTAGCTAACCTAAGAGGTTCTTCTAGGACTCAAACTATCTTCTGGTTGAACAAGCTAAGATAAAGAGGAAGATCAGGAAAGACACAGTATTTTAACGTTGTTAAGCTAAAATCGAGTAGCACTAATCCCTACATCTACGGTAGCATTTTATTAATCTACAAAAATTTTAGTAGAGTTACAGTATCTCCGTTTGGACTTGGCTTCACTTACAGTGATCTCCCTCCTCTTATTTATAGAGGCTAGGGAGGTTATAATTGTAATTACATGATTTATATTTCTGTTACATTAAAATAAATGTATAAGACAGCCTAGACTACTGCAAAATGCCTTCTACAGACTGGTGACTGACTTTTGGAATTTGCTTTCTGTGGATGGGCCTTATGCGTTGCTTCTTGTAGACTGGTCCCACAAACAATGTCTGAGAAGGTTGTTGTTTCATGGTTTCCCTCAGCGAGCCCTTAGCTGGGTGAGGTGCGATATCCGCGAGCTGGGACTTTGTCTAGGTCGTTGCTAGCCTTTGATAGAAAGAACAGTCTTTATGAGCTCGCCTTCGGCAATGCAAGCCAGATCTCATTCCTTAGCAAGCTAGGGCTTTTGCCTCATTTTGTGCTCGTGTAAATAGCAATTTGTGAAACTTGGCTCTTCTCTAATTTGCCGCTGGACCTTTGCCAGCCCATCTTATAGAACCAAGAATTACTCATAACACTAAAAATGTTAGTTTAATTTTAATTTAGGAAGATATAAAATTTACTTTTCTAATATTTTGAATAAAAGAAGGTGTTAATTACTATAAGTTATGAAAATTATTTTCAATATTAGGAACTACTATAAGTTATTAATTTTAAGCCTTTGGTTGCAAGTTCATTGAGAAAGAAAACTAAACTCGTGACGAGAGAATTCTTTTAATACTAAATGCATAACAAAATTTGAGGCATATACAATTTTTTGTGCTAAAAGCTTTTCCAATAATTTTTTGTTAGTATATACACAATGATTAAATCTAAAAGGTTATGATATATTTGTACTCACTAAAAATATATAAAATGTGATCTATAAAATAATATTATCGAAGTTGTATTAGGAGGAGAAATTAAAAAATTCCCAAGAGAAAAAAAATATCATTCTTCATTTTCTTTCACTGCTAAAATTAGATATATAATTTAGAACTATTAAAATGTATGTTACAGGAATCTTTCACATAATGATAAAACAGAATAAGATGGCTCCAACAAATAACTATACTGAGAAGAGATAATCCTAAATAAGAGTGGAGATTAAAAAAATAAAATTATCTTGTGCATTGTTGATAGCAAAAAGTGGGAAGGGGGTAGAAGTCCCACATTGATAAGAAGTCAAATGACCTCATGCCTTATAAGGTAGGGGAACACCCCCTTTCAACAAGCGAGGTGCCTTTTCCCGAGTTAAACTCCACTGGCAACACTAGAAGGGAACCTCAGAGGACAAAATCGTGTGACCATGAGATTGGTCAAAGCAGACAATACCTCGCACGAGCGAGCTCATTTCGACCATCATCATTTAGCATGCCTGGTGGGACCCCCTGTCACCTCACTACGCACGAGCTCACCTAACTTGGGGGGCTTATGTTGATAGCAAAAAGTGGGAAGGGGGTAGAAGTCCCACATCGATGAGAAGTCGAATGATCTTGCACCTTATAAGGTGGGGGAACACCCCCTTTCAACAAGCGAGGCGCCTTTTCCCAAGTCAAACTCCAATGGAAACCTTAGGCCTGAGTCGAACTCCACTGGCAACGCTAGAAGGGAACCTTGGGGGACAAAACTGTGCGACCACGAAATCGATCAAAGCGAATAATACCTCACACGAGTGAGCTCATTCCGACCATCATCATGCATGTTTTTAATGATATTTACTAATAAAATTTTGTATAATACTAAAATAGATATTAAGTTTGTTTATATTGATTATAATTGTTTGATCAAATTTTGTATATTATGTTAAATTATATATTAGTAAAATAATTCTATTTAACTTAATATATTGTATTATTCCATATCAACACGGGTACTCCACCAATAGTTTATAAAAGTAACATCTAAAGTGGAATTTCTAAAGAAAATTACAACTTGAGTGAACTACTTTATAAGGAAGTGAATGTTACTCTCCCTTCCCTTCAATTTGGAAAAAGGCAAGTAACACATTCCTTTAAAAAGAAATGAGTTTACACAAACAATTAATTGAAATTAATTGTAATTTCATCAATCCTGATCTTGAACTTCTAAACTTTACAACCTTTGACTCACCTTTATTCCATTTATCATCATAAAACAAAATCAACACTCTTTGGGTAATGTAATTTCAAAGAAACCTACTTTGATTATTCTCTTACTGATAATTTCATTTTTACTTCTCAACCATAAAAAAAGCATTCACCTTCTTCACCGAGCATGAAAATGAAACATGCTTGGAATTCACCTTGTTGAAGATCAACCCCAACCTATTTTAGTGCAAGGAAAATAAAAGTTTAATCTATTTTATCTAAACCCAAGACAATGGAAGCTTCTCAACAAATTTGGAAGGAAGATATTTGTTAGAGAAAATTGTAGAAGGATGTACAAAAGAGATATTTTAGAAGAAGTGTGTAGAATGTGATAACAATATATGGCTAGGATTATTTCTCAATTTAATACTTGTATGGTATAGATTGCATGGTGAGGACTATAAATACCCTTCCTTGCATTTGGTTTAGGTATATTTCAAAATAAGAATTTGTAAGTTGTGAGCTTTCTATTGAGTGTTTATTCCTCTTTGAATTGTGAGTGGTCTTTGAAAAGTGTCATAGTGTCCTTTATTATGAGTAAAATACAAGTGATTTGTTTACTTGTTTGGGTCTAATATTAGTAAGTTTAGAGTTGTGTACTCTAAATTTTCTCAATAATTGGTATCAAAGTGCAATGGTTAAGGATCATTCTTGGTGGAGCTATCTTGAATCGTGAGGACTTTGGTACTCTGCAAGTTTGTTAGCCAAGCTTGTTTGATATAGTTGAAGTCTTGTCGACATAATGGGTGACCTTTAAGTAGTTAGAGGAATCAAGAAGTTCAACAACAAAAACTACGACACGTGGGCAACATGTATAGAGTCTTACCTACAAGGTCAAGACCTTTAGGAGGTTGTCAGTGGTGGTGAAGTTACATAACCGCTGACAAAAGATGCCAATGGCATCTAGTGAAAGTGGAAAATTAAAGTAGGTAAAACGATGTTTGCCTTAAAGACCACAATTGCAAAGGAAATGTTGGAGCACATTTGGGATGCCAAAACATCGAAGGAAGCATGGGACACTTTTGTTGCACTTTTTTCAAAGAAGAATGATACAAGACTGCAACTTCTTAGGAATGAGCTACTATCAATGGCATAATGCGACATGACGATTGCCCAATACTTTCACAAGGTGAAGTCGATATGCTATGAAATTTCAGAGTTAGATCCGATAGCTCCTATTGGGGAAACTAGGATAAATGAATAATTATCCATGGTTTGAGACCTCAATATCGAGGTTCCGTTGTCGCTGTACAAGGATGGCCGACACAACCATTGCTTGTTGAGTTTGAAAATTTGCTTGCAAGTCAGGAAGCTATGGCTAATCAAATAGGAGGTATCTCGCTAAAGGGTGAGGAGGAAGCACTCTACACTAGCAAAAGCAGAGGCACTTTCAAGCAATACACTAATCAAGGACCTAAAACGGATGGTGGCAAGGTGAAAATTCATCAAAGAAAGGGAGGCTTTTGTCTAGAAGGAGCTTTAATGAAAGGGTAATAGTAGAAAGTTCAATGGCGAGTGTTACATCGGTGGGAAGATGGACCATATGGCAAAAGATTGTTAGACCAAGAAAAAGCTTGTTGAAAGTAATACTGCTACTTCTAGTTTTAAGGAGAATGGCGAAGATGGTTGGGATGCCGAAACATTATTCGCTATGGAGGAAGAAGAATTAGCTCTCATAGTAACAACACCAGAACAAATTGACTACAAGAATGACTGGATCATAGATTCAGGCTACTCAAATCATATGATGGGTGATAAACAGAAGCTATAAAATCTGTCTAAGTATAAGGAAGGTCATGTGATGGTGAAAGCTGATAACTCAAGGTTACCAATAGCTCACATCGGTAAGACGATAGTTACGCTTGGATATAATTCTAACCATGTGCCACTTCAAGATGTTTACCATGTCCCAGGAATGAAGAAAAATTTGCTATTTGTGGCTCAATTGACATCATTAGGCCATTATGTCTTGTTTGGTCCCCGAAATGTGAAGGTGTATCATAACCTCAAAATCTCAGAAACACCGATAATGGAGGGGTGATGATTGGAGTTAATCTACATGATGTTAGTAGAGTCTGGATATGTAGACAAGACAAGAAAAAATGAGACATCAGATCTATGGCACATGAGGTTAGGTCATGTTTGCTATTCTAAGCTAAGTGTGATGGTGAAAAAGTTGATGCTTAAGGGGCTTCCCTAACTTGACGTGCGAACAGACATGGTATGTGTGGGATGCCAATATGGTAAAGCACACCAATTGCCATATGAGGAATCGAAGTTTAAAGTAAAAGAACCATTAAAGTTAATTCACTCTTATGTGTTCGGACCCGTTAAGCAATAGTCAATTAGCGGTATATGATACATGGTGACATTCATTGATGACTTCTCAAGGTATGTGTAGGTTTTCTTTATGAAAGAAAAATATGACACATTCTCAAAATTTAAGGAGTTTAGAGAGTCAACTAAAGGAAAAGTGGGAAAGAAGATCCGTTGCTTGTGCACAGACAAGGGGGAGAATATAGTTCAAGCGAGTTCTCTCAATACCTAAGGGAATGTCGAATACATCATAGTATACATGTGCCAACACACTGCAACAAAATGGTGTAGTTGAGAGAAAGAATCAACATCTTCTAGAAATTTATCGAAGTCTGCTACATGGAAAGAACATACCAGGAAGGTTTTGGGCTGAAGCAATGAGGATTGCAGCATTTGTGATCAATAGACTTCCTCAATTGAGGTTAGAATTTGTTTCACCCTTTGAGAAATTATGGAACATGAAACCTATAGTTAGCTACTTTCGAGTATTTGGCTGTGTATGTTATATATTTGTTCCTAATCAATTACAAAGCAAGTTTGACAAGAAAGCTATTAGATGTATCTTTGCGGGATACTGCAACTAGAGAAAGGGGTGGAAATATTATGATCCAACAAGTGGAAGATGCTACACTTCACAAGATGTGGTATTCAATAAAACATCTTCTTAGTGGTCCTCAGAGAAGGAGGTGTTGCCAAACTTGAGAGAATTTGGAGAAAAGTTGCAACAAAAGATGGGGGAGCATACTATTCAACTCCAACCAAGTTCAGATGAATCAGGAGATCTAAACAGCAATGATGACGAATAAAGAGTGACTCAAAATTCTTGGCAAACTGGCATGCATCAACAATCAAACGAAGAAGGTGGGCCTATTGAAATAGAAGAATCAACTCCACAATCTCAACTCTGAAGGTCGACATGAACACGAAAGCCAAATCCTAAATACACCAATGTAGCCATAGTTGAAGAAGCAACTATAATAGAACCTGAGACGTTCAAAGAAGCATCCTAGAGTTTTGAGTGGATGATAGTTATGAAAGAAGAAATCAATACACTTTAGCAAAATTAGATTTTGGATCTTGTGCCAAAGCCAAAAGATGTGAAACCCATATCCTACAAATGGGTTTACAAGATAAAGTATCGTCTAGATGGGTCAATTGAGAGGTATAAGGCTCAATTGGTAGCTTATGGTTTCTCTCAGCAATACAGACTAGACTATGATGAATTGTTTAGTCCTATGCCGAAACTTACAATTGTACGAGTTCTACTCACGCTTGCAGCCAACAAAGATTGGAGTTTGTGGTAGATGGATGTGAAGAATGCTTTTCTTCATGGAGAACTAGATCAAGAGATCTCCATGATCTAACCAATGGGCTTTTAGAGCCAAGATCATCCTGAATATGTGTGTAAGTTGTGGAAAGCACTCTACGGATTGAAACAAGCACCTAATGCATGGTATGGTAATATTGCTAAATTTCTAACACAAAGTGGTTATTCAGCAACACTTGCAAATTCTAGCTTGTTTGCCAAAGCCAATAAAGGAAAGCTAGCTATCATGCTAGTGTACGTGGATGATTTAATCATAACTAGTGATGATGAGGCAAAAATTCTTCAGAAGAAGGAGAATTTATTAGTCCGCTTCCAGATAAAGGAGCTTGGATAGCTCAAGCACTTTCTTGGTCTAGAGATTGATTGCACACAAGAAGAAATATTTCTTTGTTAGCAAAAATATTCCAAAGATTTGTTGAAGAGTTCGAAATGCTCGAATGCAAGCCAATTTCAACACCAATGGAACCAAAAGCCAAAATGTGTGCACATGAAGGAAAAGATTTTGGAAGATGCGATGATGTATCGACAATTGGTAGGTAGTCTGATCTACTTAACCTTGACTCAACTTGACATTTCTTATGCAGTTGGTGTGATGAGTCGTTACATGCAAAATCTAAAGAAGTCTCATTTGAAAGCAGTTCGATGAATATTGAGATATGTGAATAGTACAATTGACTATGGTTTTTTGTACAAGAAAAGTGAAGATGCCAAGTTAGTTGGTTATTGTGATGCTGACTATGCAGGAGATCATGACACCAGGAGATAAGCTTGGTTCTGGAACAATTACTTGGTGAACCAAGAGATAGCTAACAATATCATTGTTAACCACTGAAGCTGAGTATCGAGTAACAGTAATGGCAGCTCAAAAGAGTACATGGTTAATACAACTGATGAATAATCTACATCAACTAGTAAACTATACAATTCTGTTGTATTGTGACAATTAGTCAGCAATTCATTTGGCGGAGAATCCGGTCTTTCATGCAAGAACTAAGCATGTTGAAGTGCACTATCATTTTATCAGAGAAAATGTTCTGCAACAAGAAACTAAGATGAGGCAAATTAAGATAGATGATCAGATTGCAGACTTGTTCACAAAAGGCTTGAGTACAGACAAGTTCGAAATGTTTCGCTATCAACTCGGCACAATGCAAATAGTGAGAGCTGGTGTTGAGGGGGAGTGTTGAAGATCAACCCCAGCCTATTTTAGCCTAAGAAAAATAAAAGTCTAATCCATTTTATCTAAACCCAAGATAATGAAAGCTTCTCAACAAATATGGAAGGAAGATATTTTTAAGAGAAAATTGTAAAAGGATGTAGAAAAGGGATAGTTCAGAAGAAGTGTGTAGAATGTGGTAATAATGTATTATTAGAATTATTTCTCAATTTAATATTTGTATGGTGTAGATTGCTTAGTGAGGATTATAAACACGCTCTGTTGCATTTAGTTTAGGTATCTCAAAAATAAAAATTTGTAAATTGTGAGCTTTCTATTGAGTGTTTGTTCGTTTTCAAATTGTGAGTGGTCTTTAAAAAGTGTTTTAGTATCCTTTATTGTGAGTAAAATACAAGTAATTTGTTTACTTATTTGGGTCAAATATTAGTAAGTTTAGAGTTATGTACTCTAAATTTTCTCAACACATCTATCTTAGTATGTTGAAAATTCTTCTACACCGACAACATTCAACCCATTAATGGTGGTTCTGGGATTTAAATCAGTGAGTATTTCAATTCTTGAAAATTGTTTTGTTTCTATTATTTTCATCGGTAATTGGCTTCGTCATTTGTTATTTTTCTTTGAATTGAATGGATTTCTTAATTAAATCAGTGGTAGGTTTGAGAGTACATTTCATGGATTTCTCATTCAGATTATTTTCAAATTTCCAATATTATCAAATTTTCCTTATTTTTTCAAATTAACACACTATTTCCATGCCTATATAAATCATCTTCAATATTACGTTCAACTCAGAAACCCAATACTCCCCTGAACTGTCTCTATTGCCAAACAATGGTAATATGGATCATTTTTCTTTCATAATCAATCAGTTATTATAACTTTTATGTCTTGCTTCGATGTTTATCTTTTTTTTTTCTTTAATGGTTCAGGCTCCTTCATCTTCTCTGTTCTCACACTTCTTTGTTTTCATGTTGAGGTTCCAGTAATAGCTTGCTTGAATAGTTGAATATCGAGAAAACATCATTATCAGGTATATATTACTTATCCATTCTCTTTATTAATTTCTTTCCAATTAGAATTATCATCGTCCTATTATGCCATGTGTTCCCAATTTTCTTTTCTTTTCTTTTTTTTCTTAAATCTTTTTCATCCATAGAAGAAGCTTTTAAAGGCAGATGCCCCAATTTGCTGATTTATACTGCTATGGGCAACACGCACCTCGCTGGTAGTAAATTTT
>JANHAO010000628.1:0-39841 GCA_026873985.1 Saraca asoca | reverse complement strand
TTCTGTCATTTCCTTCTAATCCAAATCAGAATTATTCAGTAAATTCCCTGTTCTTCTCTTTCTATCCTACTTCAGCACTTCTACTTTTCTTTCTTTTCTGTTCTACTAAGAGATTAATCTTGAGTTCCTGAGTTCCTATATTGATGTTTCTGTAGTTTTTCTACCATGATCCAATTTTTCCTCAGCCATCGAAACCAGAAAGTAGCACAGCCAACCAAATTATAGCCAATTTTGACCACCAAAGGCTGAATTCTAGAGGTAAAAAAAAAAATTGCAGTATCACTGTGCACTTGACCAGAACTGCAAGACTTGCTGCCGCACCTGGACAGCCTAATTGTTTTAATGAAATTCAAACCACAGGACTGCTGCTATGCTTGGACAGCCTGCTGCAGTTAATGTCGCCCCACCCTGGTTGTGACCTTTGCAAACCTACGACCACTACGAGGTCACTCACTCTGAATAAAAGGACTGTGTGATTAACATCACACAATCATGATATAAGGAAAAAAAAAATAGAAGAGAAGAAAAGAAGAGAGAAGGAATAGAAAAACAACAATCATAAGAATTTTAAGTTTGATGATTCTCTGTGTGTTTATTATAGAGTGCTCTTGATACCATGTTAACAAAGACACAAAAAGAATGTAAAGCCATAGTCCCCAATGTGGTTGAGGCTGCCAAGTATATACATAAATAAATTAGGTTTGCAAAAGAGTAAGAAAAAGACTAAAATACCCTTAATAGAAAACTACCCTCTTACGTAACAAGTTCCAGTTATGTGTAACTAAGAAACCTTCTTTAGCTATTTAGCTTAGGAAAGCGTAAGTGTAATACACCATAATTCTTTTTTCTCTTTCCTTTGCACTTTATGGATGTTGACCGATGAATAATGAAATAACTGATTTACTAAACTGCAGCTGGAGCTTTATTTTGCTGAAGAGGATGCAAATACATTAGTGGAGTTCTACAGTCCCAGGAATGAGTTGGAGGCTCTTAACTCACTTGTTTCGCTCATTGATAGATCACTTACTAGTTGTGAACATTTCCATGTGAATCTCCTGCAAGAGTTACGGAGAACAGTTATTGGCTTAATTTCTGATTTTGGTGACAAGATCAGTGTGAGGGCAATAGTTCAAAGCCACTGCAACTGTGATAAAGAAAAATGCTTGTTAGAATGGGGTGAAAACAATGGTGTAAGAACACAATTGCAAGTAGCTTGTAAGTTTCATAAATGTGGCATATGTTTTTCAATTGCTTTCTGATTCTGTGGTTGCTAAAGGATGGTTTTCTTTGCGTTAGACAAGTTTAATTTAATTTCAAGTAAGTTTAATTTAATTTCAAGTAGTACTAAGTTTTTTTCCCTTGTTAATTAATACAGATGTCAAAGGAGCGGGGCGAGGTGCTATAGCAAGTAGAGATCTACAAGTTGGAGATGTTGCCTTGGAAATTCCTGTGTCCATTATCATTTCTGAGGAGCTTGTATATAAAACTGATATAGTAGGTTTCTATGATTAATAAATAGTGAACAATTTTCATTTAATACATTTTTGAAAGATGCAGCATTAGCATAGTCTCATTGCTATTTATTGCAAACAACTAATGGACTACAAACAATTATATGTACTCCTTTACCCTTTTTTTGACTTGGTGCATTGGTATTTTATTGTTTCAGACTAATGAATATAGGTACTTTTCATAATTAAGATCAATGAAACCAGTTTGTTAATCTGTGAACCAAGTTGTATGCTACTAGAAATTCTATAAATTGTTTGTAGTCTGGTTTTCTTGCTTTGAACATTTCTTTTCTCCTTTTTTTTTTGTTTTTTATTTTTTTTTGGGGGGGGGGGGGGGGAGACTTACATCATAGATGGACATTGATCCCTCTCATTAGCAAGGTTATGGATGTGTCTGCTAGCATCATATTTGGAATTTTTCTAAAAATGTACATAAGGATAAATTATGTGTTCATCCCTCGCTGTTCTTAATCAACTGATAGTTCCCTTCTTATCCATTGCAGTATCAAGCCCTAAAAGAGGTTGATGGCATATCATGTGAGACAATATTGCTGTTATGGAGTATGAAAGAGAAGCACAGTCATGATTCAAAATTTAAAATATACTTTGACACGCTTCCAGAAAGTTTTGATACAGGTGATTACTTGTGAACTGTAACAGGCATTGGAACTTACATAGACAAATATACTTTGTATTGTTAAGTTTGATCAATAAACGCATGCTGTGTTCAGTTAAAATAGCCAACATAGCAGACCCAAAATTGTAAGCCACAGTGACACTGATAAGTGACTAAGAGTGCTATTCTGAGGGTCTGAACCTCATCTGCAAACATTTACTCCAATTATTCACAGACATTTCACTTTATAAGCTTAACACAGTGATTTCTCTCTCTCTGAAATCTGTAGTATGTATTTGCTTATTACACTTGAGAGGCCCTCCAAGATTGCTTCCTTTTAAACCATGGGAATGTTCTGAGTCATGGCACTTGTATTATGTTTCACAGGGTTGAGCTTTGACATAGATGGAATTGCAGCTTCGGAGGGAACCTTGCTGTTTGAAGAGATAATGCAAGCAAAAGAGGTAATGAGTTGCAATATTGTGATATGCTCATTAACTTGCATAGAATATATATGGAAACTCTGCTTCTGTTTGACGTGGTATCTATTAAACTAAACTCAATTTTGTCATTAAGGCAATTAATTTTCTTTTGATGTCATTCATCCTGTTTCAGTAGCAATATATGTACCTAACCCTGGTAGGATGCTTTTAGTTTTAGAATTCAAAACAATATGAGGAAGAGTTGTAAGTTATCTAGGATAATGACCCCCTTTAAAGTGATGTTTGGTTTAAGGGAGCATATTTCTGCATGAGTCAGACTTCTCGCGATTTATCCCACTTTCATAAAAATGTCTTCCTTCTTCTCATGTACACTTTTTTTATATTCTGGGGCAGGAGGGAGTGTTAATCAACCTTTCAGTGTGTTATTTCAGGAGCTCTAAATGACTTGCGTCAAAGTTGTTACCCTGTACTAAGATTAAGTTTTGCAATAATCCTGGTGCTGCGCTAACTAAGGCCACCTGTTCTATCCCTAAATGACACATTTAGGAACTCATTGCAGCTCCTCATAGGTTGGCTGCCATATGCTTCCAGTATTGAAGGCAGGCAAAAACAACTTTATAGATGAAAACAGAAGTGGATTGATTTGCAGTTTGTAGTATCAAATTTAAAGCTAACTAAGAATCCTTTGTCTTGGACCTAATAATTCTTAGCATATAATGCAACTGCTTTCTGTTTCCAAGAACAGATTTTAGAGCCACCAGAATGCTTGATGTTCTTTTAAGAAATATGAGTATAAAGATTAGGGTCTGATCCGGGATTCCTTTCAGATAATGGACATTGTATCACAGTATTCTCATTGGTTGCTCTTTTATTTTGAATTACTAGAATATGAAATTTATCTGTTCATACTATTTACTAGTGGTTAAGTATAATTCCATTCTATGTATTTGGTATATATGTTGCTAAAGATTGACCACTTTTTAAGAATAATGCTTTTTATCTTGTGGCAGCACCTGCGTGATCAATATAATGAATTGGTTCCTGCACTTTGTAATCATTTTCCTGATATATTTCCACCAGAGCTGTACACATGGGAGCAGTTTTTATGGGCTTGTGAACTCTGGTACACAAATAGCATGAAAATAATGTTCTCTGATGGAAAGCTGAGAACATGCTTAATTCCTATTGCTGGCTTTATGAATCATTCAGTATGTGAATCCTCTCTTTCTTGTCCCCCCCCCCCCCCCTTTTTTCTGTGTCATTAGTGTGCTATCTAAAGTAGCTTTAATATGGACTAGTTTCACAGGGTCATTTACTTGAAATGAGGTTATAATATTGTTGATTTACTTGATTATATGCAACTCATTTTTCTTAATCAAGAAAAGATCAGATCTTTCGCATTTATGTTGAAGGCTTTTATAAAATGGGTGATATAAACTGATTTCTCTACTGGTTCCTGACTCTAGTTGTGCCCACACATAATGCACTACGGAAAAGTGGATACAGCAACAAATTCATTAAAATTTCGTCTATCAAGACCGTGCAGATCTGGAGAAGAATGCTGCTTAAGCTATGGGAACTACTCTAGTTCTCATCTAATTACCTTTTATGGATTCTTACCACATGGAGACAATCCATATGATGTTATTCCACTAGGTACTGACATTAATATACCTTCTTATATCTGTGTGTAAGTATAGTCTAAGGAATGTTCAACAATTGTCATTTGTCTCTAGGACTTGAATGCACCTTGCTGTAGTTTGTTAAGTAATAAAATCACATGTTTTCTGATGGAAATACTAATTGTTTTGCTCGCTCAGACATTGATGCTGATTCCATTGAGGATGAAAACAAGTCTGGCCGGATGACTCACATGGTGAGGGGTACATGGCTCTCCAAAAACCACAGTATATTCCACTATGGCCTCCCCTCCCCATTACTGGACTATCTTCGGAGATCTAGAAATCCCTGGCTGAAAACTAAGACCTTAGTAATATTTCTTTCTTCTTTCTTGTTTATATTTAACGTTTCAGGTTTTGTATACATCAATTACTTTGACCATACTGAAAAACCATCCATTTTCTTTTCAATCAAAAACATATTTGGCCAATAATCTGTGCCTGATTTTGAATTTTCAACTGTAATGTTAAATTTTTATGTTTCCCATTGAATTTTACCTGGTCATTTGTTAATATCAATATCCCATCTCTTACAGTTGCAAGAAAACTTGGAGAATGAGGTGGAAGTTCTTGAGGATCTCAGACAAATCTTTGATGACATGCTGGACAATCTGGGTGAGATAGATTGTGATGACAGCATTGACAGGTGAAGACACTAGTTAAAATTAGCACCTTATCTTTAAAAAAGTTTCCTTTGTTGATACAAAGTTATTATTTGTTTCTGTTCAAGCAGTTGGGGTGAAAAATTGGCAGTGGATTTTAAAATTCTACAACGACGAATTGCCTCTTCTATATCAAATTCATGCCGTTGTGGTATCAACGTGGTGAAGGATGAACTATACAAGTGCATGTCTGAGGACACCCGAGGTTAATTAAGTATCTTGGGTCACACTTTGTACTGTAAATAATAATTGAAAACTCCATCCAGCTTTGCTGTCACATCGCTTTGTGATAAATCTTGTTTTCTTCAATGCAAAGGCTACAAAGTCATTGAACTGTCATTGTCTCCTTAAGTGGCACAAATTTTTGGTTATTTCACTGTATGTCTTGGGCAGCTAAGCAGGGAATATTATTGTTTGGTGAAATGGATCATTCTAGAATTTATCAAAGAGAGATGAAACCATTTGCTTTGGAAAGCACTTGTGCTAGTTGTCCTTTTTTTTTTTTTTGTCAAAGTTGCAAAGCAAAGATGAGGGATTCACTTCGATAAAGGCATAAGCATTACATTCATGTGTGGCCACTGGCCAGTTTCGATGCAACAATATTTCATATAACAGTCGTATCCGTATGTCAAAAATATTTTTATTTTTGACATTTATCAACATCGATATTTTATTTATTATGTAAAAATAGTATTTATATTTTGAAAAATATTATATCCCCGTGTTTATATTCGTGTATCTGCGAATCAGTATCCGTATAATATAGTTGGTCAGTGAAGTCCTCATCATTTTTCTTTTTGGCCAAGAGAAAAAACAAAGCATAAAGTCATTTTCAATTTTATAATTATCGGTTAGGAGAGCTGTATTATATGTGTATATTTATTGATTTCAATATTCAGTTTACGCCGTTAATTGCACTTATACTGCCAAAAGCATTTCTTGTGTCGTGTTTTGGTCTTGTTATGCAATCATTCCAGGAACTCGTACGTTTTGGTCATCACTTCTCAAGTGTACATGACTTTACAGCTGTCATTTCTTGAAAAATTATATCCCATGATAATAATGTGATTCATGAGTACTGAATTTTTTTATTGGACTACAAATCAGATGGCAATGACGAAGAGCCTGCGGATAAATCCTAATTTAACCATAAAAATTATAAACTTAACTTTGTTATCACTAGCCCCATTTGTTTCATCAAGAGATATTTTTATAAAAAAAAACTATTTATTTATATATAAATAAAAAAAATTATATTATTTATATATCTTGTAATCACTAAAAATTATATAATATCAAGATAATAAGAAAAATATATTTTTCTTTAAAATAATAAATATTATTTTTTTGACATATTTCATACATATAATATTAGATAAATAAAATATTTTTTTATTATCTAATATCTTATAATTATAAATATAAATAAATAAAATTATTACTGTTAAAAATATTTTGCTTGGAAACAAAGATGATTTGTTTAACCATATGTGGCCTCTTTTGTTTCCTTTGTGGTCATTGATTTATGTTCTAAAGTAATGGCAGATAATGTATGTCTTGCCTAACCACATGGTTGATAAAGAAAAGAAACGAAGTCTCATTTGCAGCCACCAATAACTTGGACGAATGGCAGAGAGCAACTGGTGGTTGAGTGAGTCGTGACTAGGACGAATTTGCTTCCACTCAATCTTCCTTAACATTATCTTGCAATTCATAATCACACTACCGTATTATTAGTTGGAATAAGTTCCTTTGCAATCAACAAGAATCTACGCTAAGACCATCAAATATGCTAAATCATGATTCCCATCAGAACATTTTGATGATAATGCTTTTTTGTTTAACTTAAAATAATTTTTAGTCAAACTCTTAAATTTAATAAGATTACAAGATTTATAATAAATGAATTCAATTTTAAGTCACCTATAGAAATAATGTAATTTAGGAATCTAAAATTTAATCAACTTTTTTTTATCATAAATATAGGTGTACATGAATTAGATTCTCATTTATTGGAACAATACATGTCACATTGTTCACTTTGAATTCAGTTTCTTTTGTTATTAATCAATAACATTACTTTTATTCTCTTATTTCTACTGCCTCACGAAATTTTTTTAAACACATTCAATGTTTTACATGAAACTATTATATATATTTAAAGGATTTCACCCATCTAGATGATCATTAACAAATCATTTTTAAATATTGTCTCACTAATAATTTTAAATCAATTGATATTATATTTGAAATATTATTTTAAATTATTTATTGCAATACATTAAATATATGTAATAGTTTTACTCACCCATATTCTATCAAAAAAACAAAAAACAAAAACAAAATATTTGATCTCATTCTCATCTCACTCTAAAACCCAAATTATATTAAAGGTTAGGTTCAATGTGGATTAAACATTTTTTATTATTAATATTAATTGACATATATATTAGATGTGAACACCATGTGAATGAGTTTACTCATTGAATTTTTTATGTCACTCCACAGTAGATGATCTCATTAAACAAAAATCATAGCCTCTCATCTCATGTCTTTGTGAGAACACGTGGCAGTTGTTAAGTTCTGATATTCTATGTGTAGTGCGAGGTATAACAAGCAGAGGATCAAAATTCTTCCGCGAAAAAGAGAAATACTTACATACAGTCTCTCGCAGAAGGGAAATAAATCGAACATAAATAGGGAAGATCTCACTCTTCTCTTCCCGTGAGGTTTCTTTCTCTCTCTTCATGCTTTGCTTGACCGAAAAATATCACGGAAAGAGAGAGAAAGAAGCCATAAGCCATCCATAAAACTTTGGTTGCAACTCTCATGAATTGAAGTTTTGATTTTTGTTGTGTCTGTAAGATTGTTTGCTGCCGAGTTGTTGGTGCTGTTCCTTCAGGATGCTGGTGGCTAACAGTTTTGATTTATGGCAAAAGGATGCTTTCTTTTCTGCAGCCGAGGAGGTGCAGGAATCGGCTGATATGTACGTTTCTTTTTTATTTAAAGGTCTTAACAGACCCTTCTTAGCTGGATTTTGGTATTTCGTTGTGTATAATTAATTTTAAAATTCGAAGGTGTTTTGTTATCATTATGGGCTCTGTGAACAATTAATTTTGTTTTTCCTTCTTCTTCTCCCAATTTATAGTATTTGGTTGTTAGCTTTGTATTGGTTCATTGGGGATTCAAGTATTTTGGTGGCTTGAATTTCTACTCTGTTCCTTGCCCAACTTCTATGATTTTGGTGTTCAATTTTGGGTTGAGCTTCGAATTAGTGACTTGTCTTTGTTGAGAACACTTTAAAATTAGAAAACTGTTTACTTTATCTGTGCGTTTGGATTGTGGAAGGTTGGTCGTGGCACTGGCACATGCATATGGGTTTGTTAGCTAAAGGAAATGATAAAAGCAAGGAAGACTAAGAATTATGAAAACCTAACCTTACTTAAATCTCTAAATTTTCTAGTAGAACCAAACAGTTTTAATTGATCCTGCATTAATAATTCTATGTAGCTTGATCAATTGCGCTTTCAAAATGGTTTAGTGGTTAGTCAGATCAGATTTTCGTCTAATAATTAGGGATGAAATGGAAAAATACTGCTTTTTCTACTAATTAATCTTACTTATCCCCTGCATATCTGGATTTTGTTCTGAAAACTGTGATCAAGAGTCTGATGTATTATCTTTTTTATATCTGACTTACTAGTTATTCCAATTACCAGAAGGAAACATTCTTTTTTAGATTTTATTATGGTAAGAATTGTCTATTTGTATGACATATGATATTTCTATCCTACAAGAATTTAATGCCCTTTTCTGTTGGTTCCTCAGAATGGAATCAGCTTACAGGGTTTGGGTAAGAGAGAGGAAAGAAAGGTCAACTCCCGAGGGATTAGATGAACTATCTAGGGAGCTGCAAACTGCTTTAGGGACTGCTAAATGGCAGGTACGTTACCGTGCTTCGTTTCCTTAATGTTAGATTCCTCTTTCTCTAACATATAATTTGTATTTGTTTGGTCCTCAAAATTCTTAATACAGTCTTCTAAATACGGTTTCTTGTTATGGATTCTCTGACCAATCAACTATGGTCCTTCAACCCTCTTTTAATCCTTGAAAGCTGAATGTCCCTTTCAACTTTTCATATTATTGATTTCTGTTTTGAAAATGCTGAAATAGTTGGAAGAGTTTGAGAAGGCTGTCAGGCTAAGTTACAAGCATCTTGGTGAGAACCAAACAACCACAAGGCATAAGCAATTTATTTCTGCCATTGAAAGCCAAATTTCCTGTGTTGAAGCAGCATTGAGGGAATCCTATGCTGAGGAAGGTAGGCCACCCCTTCGATGGGTAAATCTGGATGACAAAGAGCGAGATGATCTAGCTGCATTTCTTTCTGGAACCCCTCAGACCATGCATAGAGATAAGGATGGATGTATACAACTTACTTCTTCCTCGAAAAGCTCATTTCAGGAAAAACAGTTCAAGAAAAAGGATGGAGATTTTAATGTAGATGCTGCTTGTGGAGAAAATTTCTATACTGAAGATGTCATTGCTATGAACAAGGATATGAATTGTGTGATAGAAATCAAAGCAGATGTAGTTTCCAGAACTAGCGATGATGTAATTTCTCAAGCAGATAGAACAACTAATGCAAGGAAGACATGGAGTTCACCAAACTATGGGGCTTTAAAGATTGTAATTGCTGATGAAGATGAACAGAGAAATGAACATGCATGGACTGCTGATGCCACCCCTAAAGAAAAAGGGTTCAGACCTGTCTTTTGGAAACAAAAGTTTGAAGAATATCCTCAAGCCATGCGAGCAGTCTATAAGTTCAATCAGGTCAGATTACAAAATTTTAAGATATGTCCAAAAAGAGGCAATGAATTGTTCTCTGTGCACTGCTAGTTGACAAGATTTTATTGGGGTGTATTTAAAGTTCATCAGTCTCTACCCTCCTAGTTGACAGGATTTTTTCAACCTGTGCAGCTTTTTGGTCAGATTAATTGGTTCCAGAGACAAGTTCAAAGTCCTTTGCACTTGCGATACAGTTGTTCTGTTCAAGTTACACTTGCTGTTATGCTGACCATTTTTCTCATTGGTAAGATTTGAATTTCCTGCTGACAAAAGATTCTTTACTGCTAAGAACTCTGTTCTATGCCTAATTTGCCTTTTATCTATGCCATGTCATCTTTTTTCTCATATCCTCTGTTTTGCTAAAGTAGAACTGATGAGGCTAATTTTCTCTTTTATATTCTCTGCTATCTCAAACTGGGTTATGACTAACAGCTGATGTATAATAGGATTTTGATACTTGTCGCTGTCTTTAATATGCTGATTAGAAAAAAGGTGGGCCATAGAGCTATGGTCAAATAATGAACCATTACCATTTGTATAGAATCAGTACATAATTATTGGAGATAAAAAACAGAGAGCAAGATGCTCTCAAAGAAGCGTTCCATTATCTAGAAAAAACAATCTAGACATTGTTTTAAGATGATAGTTCTTGAGGCAACATTTATCATACAATCTCTAATTGGAATTCTTCCCCCATTGAAATCTGGTTTAGGGTTTAGGAATAATACCCAATCGTGTTAAACTTTTATAGACCATGCCAAATTTTGTATCATGCTACACCCTAGTATGTTTTCTAGTCCAAGAAGTTACAAAATTTTCGACTTTGTCTCACCCTCTCTTCTTCAATCATGCTCTGCAGTACCATTTGTACTTTATTCAACTTGAGATAAACCGCACAACCAGATCAAGAGGTAATTCTTCGACCTTGGAACTTGCATTTCTTTTTTGTTTTTTTTTTTAATGAATAAAATAATGTACTTGGAAATGATGAAAGAGTTTGTGTAAGTTACCTATATTAGGTGAACTTGTTGAGAAAAAAACTGTACCTCTTTTCCTTTTAGATGCTTGATGATTATGGTATATTTGTGATCTTTCATCTGTCATTTTAGTTAGAGGTCGCAACTGAATATCCGTAGACATGCAGATATTTCATGTTTCCTTTTATCATATTTTCTCCTCACATCCCCCCTTCCTCCCTTTTTTTTTTTTTAACCTTCAAACAGTAGTACTGAAATCTATCTTATGCCATTATTTCTCTATATTCATTTAAGTAAGCTCGTGTCGGTTTTTGGGGAAAAAAAACATAACAATTATTAGTTTCAAGGCTATTGAGTTGGACATTTTGTATGTTTCTTATATTTGTATTATTCGATTAAGTGCTTGTTTAGTGTAGTAATTAGAATCTTTAATATTCAATTATAGGTCAAATAATTGATTTTATGACTTTATAGAGATGTTTGATTATATTTTTAGAATTTTTTAATAATCAATTATAGACAATAAGATTGTTTCAATAAAAAACTATTTTGAATAGTTTTTATTTTAATCGAGATTTTAAAAAAAAAAAATTGATTTGTATCCATATTATTCATACTTTTTTCTTCTTTTGTTATCACTGTCCTATCCAAATGAGAACAAAAACTCCTATTACTTTCTTTTTCTTCAATGTATTTTTTAGTAATTTAATATTAAAAAGTGATTTTTTTTATATATCATTTAAATAAAAATAGATTATATATAATCAATTATTAAATATAAAATAAATTTTTTATAATTAAATTTTTAAAAATTAATTATTAATAGTTAATTATATTTATAATTAATTATTCTATCTTCGAGCCCTAGAAAGGCTACTGTGATAAATTTTCAAAAAATTAGCTTCATTGGAAGGCATGGTACTGATCTTTGGCGTTGGCAGGGTACATTTGGCCTTATGAATGTCGTAAGGTTGAACCGTTGAGGTCGGCGGTGGTATCTTCATCTGCAAGTGTTGAAGCTGTCCTTCAAGTCAGAAAAGTCTGCAAAAAGGGATGGTCAAGGCAGTGAAGATTACGTTAACATAAATCAGTTATATGTGGTGATAGGATTGAACCAGCCAACAGGTAGTGGCAAGATTTTAGATTTCCCGGGGCCACTACAATTAATGTAAATGCATTCATCTAATTGAATGCAAGCTCTAGTCCCACCATATTTGGTCCTGTTTGGATGTGACCTTATATTTAAAATGATAATGTAGAACTAGTCTATCATCGATAATTTATGGGAAAGATCTGTGGTTGGGAAATGGCTGAACATTTTTCTTCTATGTATATATGCAAGCAAAACTTTCAGGGTTAAGAGGGAGAACGAGGATTCAGAGAGAGGGAATATTGATTAGATCCAGATCTAAACCAAGATAATTCTATTTTTATCCGAGACAAATGTGTGAGATATAGGAACAAATCTGAGTGACTTGCTAAAGTAAATTGCCTTCATCAGCACATAAGATATCACCAAATATCATATGTGAATTGGTCAGTTCAAGATGATAAGATAGCATTGTGATATAATTGTAACTAGCAAAAAATATGAAGTCCGTTGAAGAGAAAAGCTCAAGAAAATCCAGATCGTAAAGGAGCTCTTTTCATTTGTTGATAGTACTTAATTACATTTACATGGAAAATGATCTAGTACTTCCCGAAACAAGCATGAAAACCTGGAAGTCTAGCCAAACAAGAAGGCACAAAACAAATGCAGAGCACCGAAATCCAATCAAACACAACACGAGCTTTGTATGAATGTGCTATACACCTGCAAAATTCCAGCTTCAATAAATTGAGAAGATGCATAATTCAGACATCTCTACCTTGACTGGTCTGTCTCTACGCCAAAAACCCCTTCTCTTTTGATCACGTATTCGCAGGACAAATTGGGCAAATGAGGCGCAAAGACAACACTGATTCTCCTCCTGGTTTTACTTTTGTGATAAGCACGACCATCTTCACCGACATAGCCAATTTCTGCTGCAGCAATTTCCTCATCTCTTGATAGAAACAGCCTCGAGTTGACGCAATTAGCCCAAGCTAGGCCCAGTGCAGGACAAACCCGCCTACCCAATGAATACAAACCAGGCAAATTTAGACCTTCGTTGCCTCCTATCAAGTCGCCAACCTGGTTCGTCACCACCACCGCCAATCCAAACCTGTTAGCCAATGACTTCAGTTCGCCAGAAATTTTGAAGAAAAGCGATGACCTGCGTTTAAGTTCTAATGGGGTGTTGTCAAAATCAGACCTGAAGAGAGCAGCGATGGAGTCAATCACAATAAGCCTGATAGGAGCTCTCGAGTTCTTCAGAACCCACTCTATCTTTGACATTTTCGCCAGCAACTCGTTTGCAGAATAAACACTCTCTACGAACACGCAATCGCATAAATCATAGCTATTTCCGTTTCCAGAGGAAAATAGTTGAGGGTGCGAAGAACGAAATGAGTTTGAGAGTTGTTTAAGGCGGCGAATCGGAAAAGGGAACTCAGTATGAATGTACAAAGAAGAAGCCGACAAGCCGCCGTGGGACGGCGGCAACTGAGCTGAGAGCACAAGCTGAAGGCAAATTTGGGTCTTTCCGCAGGCGCTTTCACCCACTATCTCAGTCAGCGAGTTGCAGGGGATTCCGCCGCCAAGGCAGCGATCCAGTACCGGACACCCCACTGTGCACTTCTGGTTTCTCTCACGAAGCCGCAGCAATAGATTTTCTGGATTCGTCATTGCGATGCTTTGGAATGCAAAGAAGAAAAATGGGGGGAAATTGGTCTGGTTGTCATATTCGAAGAAGCTACGACGTCGTTTGGGGCCAATTGCAGACACGGTAATGGGCCGTGTCTTTGGGCCATGTGCAGCCCGAGAACCTTAGAAAAACATTTCTAGATTCTCCACCGAGTCTAATTCAGTCCTCGAGCGAACGCTCTGCACATTTCAGCAAACTCTAAAAAAAAAAAAAAAAAAAACATCCAAATCCAGAATCCCATCGAAGCAATTTCTAGTGTTCTACTCGGAAATCAATTCCTTTGAATCTCTCTTAACCGAGATCTGAAAATAAATCCATTCAGATGCGAAAATAATCCGAATTCACAGTGATCCATCGTCAGCTGGATCTTTCGCCGTAGCAGATCGGAATCTTCTCACCGGCTATGTCTTGCTTAGCCCTTTCTCTTCAACCCGCAAATGGATCCGATATCCTGCTGCAGACCCGGGAATGGTTCCCACCTTCCCGTGCCCTCGGTGCCCTCTCTGCTTTCCGCCAAACTCGTCGTGCATTGGCCGCTAACAAAAACGCCCCAACTTCAGCCGACGAAGCCTACGCCGCCGAAACCGTTGGTGATGATCCACTCGCAGCCTCCAGTGGCCAAGTTATCGTCGGCGTTGAGAGTCGCTACCGTGTTGTTTATCGGTTAGTTAATGGAATTTATGTGCTTGGCATTACAACCGCCGATCATGATAACTCGGTGAATGTTTTTGAGTGTATACATATTGTTAATCAAGCTGTTAGTGTTATTGTTACTGCCTGCCGCGGCGTGGATGTTACTCCTGAGAAGCTTAGTCGTAAGTATGCTGAAATTTACATGGCTTTGGATATTGTTCTTAGGGGTGTTAGTAATATTCGTCTTGCTGCGATGCTTGCTACTATGCACGGCGAGAGCATTGCCAAGATGGTGCATTCTGCTGTTGACACTGAGAACAAAATCCGTGGTGCTGATACTTGGCCTAGTGTTGAAGGGAATTCCATCGAGCACCAAACGGGCATTGATGCTTTCTCAAATGCCAGGTTTGAATTGTCCCCCGAGACACTTGCAGCTGGAGATGAAGTGGCTGCTACTCTTGCTCCTGTCACTCAGGCAGCAGGGGAGCAACAGGATGAGCTGCAGCTGAAGGTGGAAGAGTCTCCAGCTGAAAAAGACCCATTTGCAGCAAGTGATGCCATCAATAAACCCCAAGAGTTAGTGGGTGGGTTTAAGAAGACTAGGGACCCTTCAGCTACTGATTTGACAACAGCATTAGCGGGGCTTGAGGTCACAACATTGCCACCTCCTGAGGCGACCCAATCCACCCATATTAGTGTTGAGGGATTTGAAGGGAACTATGGTGGGGTAGAGTTTGGTAATGAGCAAGCTTCTCTGGGAGAGGCTTTTGAATCTTTTAGCGATGCTTGGGGTGGTGGACTTGATCCATCGGACTTCGTTGGTACAACAAAGCCTCCAAAACAGCAAGGGCTTGGTGGACTTGAATTATTACAGACTGGACCAGATGCTGCACCCAAAGCAGCAGGAGCAAGTGGAGCTGGTACTCCACTTGAGAACTTATTGGTGAGCAAAACAGAAATGAGAGGTCCTGAGATGTTCATCAAGGAAGAGATTAATGCAGAGTTCAGGGAATCATTACTTGCAAGGGTAGGTTTAATGGGTGTTGTTTACTTAAGAACTTTGCCACCTAAAACTTCTGGTGATAAGGAAACTGAATTCTCATTCCGAGTTGAGGGAACAAGTGCAGTCAAAAGATTTGTAACACAAAGTTCCTGTGTTAGTACCCTTGGTAATGGTATGTTTCATGTGCGGACCACAGCCTCAAATGAGCCTATACCCATTATAAAGTATAGTGTGCTGCCCAGGTTGACTCCATTGCCTTTGCGGGTTCGACTTATAAAACGTCATACTGGAAGTTTGCTTTCTGTTATGATACAATATGCTTCAAACCCTGATTTGCCAGCTCCGTTACATGATGTTACATTCATTCTGAAGCTCCCAGTTGACCCAACATTGTTGAGTGTTGCTCCAAAAGCTGCGTTGAATAGGTCTGAAAAGGAAGTTAAATGGCATGTGCCGGAGATTCCACTAAAGGGATCTCCAGGCCAGTTGAGAGCAAGGATGCCTGTAGATTCTAGTGAAGAAGACGGTGAAGACATTGAGGTGGTTGGTTATGTTAAATTTTCTGTGGAAGGAATTCAGTCATTATCTGGGGTTTGCCTACGACCAGCTTCAGAGGGTAAGACAGATTTTTATGAGGTTAGTCACAAATTTGAGAGTGGGGTTTACATGTGCAACTGATTTGTGATCATGTAGAAAATTGTTGCCAGGCTATACTTTTTCATTGTGTTCAGAGGGTGTATGGTTTTTGATGTGTTTGTAGCATTCTTTGATATCAATCTTGTAATTTTGAACTCTTTATTTGATTGAATCTTAATGGATGGTACATTTGCTTTTTCTATATTCAATGTTCATGATATTCTCAAGAATTATATTTACTGACAATCTTAACTATACAAAATACAAGTCTTCTCAAATCAAGACGTCAACAAGAATGTTTAGAGCTTTTAAGAGCTTTTTGGTAGAATTCTGATGTTAGTATTTAGTATAGTAGTGTGCGGCTTTTCTTTTAAATGAGCATTCATGAGGCTGATCTCAGGTACAAAATGATGCTTCGATGCTATGACAGATGTTATTTATATTATATGAACTTGAGCAAACATGGAAGAAATTTTACTCTATAGCAATTACATTAAATGAACTCTAGATCAAGGGAGAGACTAAGAATATGGCAATACGGGACAGTGAAATCACCATTTTCACTTTGACAATGTTGATGAAATTAATGACCTGAAACAGAGGTAGCCTAAGAATTTACCGTGAGCTTTCTGTTGGTAAATACTTTGTTTTCTCGTCTAGATCAGCTATTCTGTCTGTTCAGATAATTTAGTCATAGGAACTGATGACTAGCAACAGAACCTGTTTCCCTTTGTATACTTGTAGCATAAGTACAAGATGCACTTTAGAGAGTCAAGTGAGCCATCATAATCGATGATGAGAAGAGTAAGGATTCAGAGTAATTAAAAAAAATAAATTTTAATTTTATAATTATTCACCCCTTGATTTTATCATCAATTGCAGTGATTATCCACTTTACCTTTTAAAGTGTATTTTGTACTTTAGAAAAGCTCAATCCCATTGCTCCCTATTCTGTTTCAACTGGGAGAATCATGTTGAAGAACCTCTGTGGCAGAAAAAGTGTTCCAAGAGAAGTGCTAATTGAGACAGGTTCACTTCTTTTCGTGGATGTTAATTGGGGATTTTATATCTGTTGCTTTTGCCTTGTTTGGAGGGAGGGCCGATGGGGCAGGTAATTTCAGCTCATGATTTTCATAAATTACTAGCACTCTTGGAAGGTGTCTGATCAATGTATTTAATGATAAAAGCTAATTTGACCTTGACGAAGATTTTCATACTCCTATAAGGGTTGGATACATGAACTATTTGATGTCGTTGTGTTTCAGCAGAGACCACTCCAGTTAAACCATTGAAGGTAAGATCACATTTTTGTGATTTCTTGCGAAGTTTTTCTGGATTTTCTCTGTCTATTTTAAACAAATTATCTTGCAAGAAATGTATCTTTTTTATTGGAACATTCATTCGTAAACTCACATATATAAATCACCTCAAATGTATTTTCCTTTTATCAATTAGTGCTCTCCAACGCATGCCCCATCAACAAGTGCATTGCCCATTCTTCGGTTTATTTGTTAAATGGCGTAGGGATACAAGAGGAAGTCTCCCCAAAGATAATTTTAGCTTTTAATTTTATCCTGATAAAACATGAAAAATGGCATGATTGCTGTCTGCAGAACCTGACATGAGATGTCTTCAAGTATTATCACAGATTTTATGGAAAAACAAACAGGCCTTTGAATAATTGATTCTGTTTCTCGTACCCATTCAAAGCACATTGGTCTTCCATGCAGTTTGTTCGCTGAACTGTAATTTCAAACTCGGTTACCTGTTACTATAATATTTTCCATATAATAGGTTGCTATATCTATTGTAATTAGGAAAACACTTTCGGCTAAAAGCAATACTAAATGAACTTTTTCTGCACCATTTAGGATTTGACGATTTCCATGCTCTGAATGTTGTTGATGTGACTTATTTGAACAACATGATTGGTTGAAAATTCAGTGGTGGTTATCATTCTAAGACTATCCACAACGGGAGTTATTTAAGGGAATGCTTAACTTAAGTAACTCCCTTTTAAGCAACTCTTCCATTATGAAGTAATTCCTAAGGTATGAGTCAGCATTGCAGTTGCTTATTAAGCAACTGCATCTTAAGAAAAAAGTGGGTCCAGTTGTAAGATAAGTTAAAAGATGTGAAATAAATTATGGGGCTCATTTAAGAAACTTGATAGAGTTGCATCATTGTGGGATAAAATTGCTTGAGTTGCTTAAAGGAGTGCAAAATGATATGACACTATGGGACCTAGTAAAAAATTAATAAATAATACTTAAACAACTCACTTAAACAACTTGCAATGGGGATAGTCTTAAGTGTTCGTTGATTTTGCATTGGTTGCCCAAGTCCATACATGTCAAGCCCTTCATTATGACGTGCCCAAGCAACTGCGGTGAACCTGCAACATCTTTCTCTATCCTGTCCATGAATTTGGGAGGCTATGTCAGCAGACATTCTCTCTTATTCTTGAAATAAATAAAAAAATTTCTTATTTTAATAAGAAAAAGATAAATTCAAAAAGCACAAAGAAATTTCATATTTATGAAATTTAAATATTTTTATTTTTAAGTTTGTGTTCATTTTTTGGTAAAAAAAATTTACTTAAAAAATAAGATAGAATTTATTCGTACGGAATTAGTCACGTAAATCCATCCCATGACGACTAGGATAGGATTGCGTAGACACAATGTAGAAGTCATGAAAGAGTTAAATTTGCTTTCCTATCATATAATATTCTTCTTCATCTCCAGCCGTTGCCATCGTGACCATTCAACAACCTTTAAAATGCAAAATGCTCAAATGTCAAGTGAGAACAATTTCGGATAAGAATGCTAGAAAGGAAGAAAAGGGTTGGAAGTTAATACAACAGAAAGGTGGTGGACTCGTTAGGACACAATAAATTATGGGAAACAGCGGCAAGTTTTAGGGATTGTTAATTTGCATATTAGTGGGTTTGAATATGACAATAATGAGGTTTTTCACATTAGCAGAAGCATATGTTTGATGCATCAATTAGTATAATATGATTAGAGAATAATATGAAGGTTTTGTTTCCATACTCAAACTTGCAATTGGGTTTTTTTGTGTGTATGTGTGTTATATAAAATTTAAATCTGTTTATGAAAAATTCTCCTATTTTTAATAAATTTTTCACAAAAAAATTCACAAAAGTTGCATCATAAATTGCTTTGAAAACTAACAATTTTTTTATGAAAACTATAAAATTTTGTGAGAAAATTATGATTATATAAATAATTTTACAAAACATATACAATATGTATGCATTTTTTTCCAGTACACAAAGAAGCAAAATTTTAATAATAATTATATGGAGGTAAAATTAAACTTTTGATCACTTTTATCTCTATTTGTAATTTTGCTTTTATATTTTTATCTTTGTAATTAGATTCAGATTTTATTTTTATTTGTAATCAATTCTCAATTATACTTAATTTGAGGATTTTCATTTGCAATGATTATATGATGTAATTAACATTTATAAACTTATAAAGTTATGTCGTAATATAATAGTGTGAGTCATTAATTAAAATGACAAATTATTATAATTTAAAGAAAAAAATTTAAACAAATAAAATCTATTAGAATCAAATATATGCATGATTAGAATTACGAAGCAATCTTATAAATGAGATTGTAAATTTTAAATTTCATATTACTGTATCATATAATTTGACAAATGTTTATCACAATAAACAATTATAAATAAAAAACTTTTAAATTAATCATAATGATAAATTAATTTTAAATGAATTTAAATTCTATGATATAATTATGAGAAAACATAAAATAATGAAATTACACGTTAAAATAAATTATAACCATCAAAAGCTTAATTCAATTTAAACTTATACGAAAAGGATAAGACTTTAAACAAGAATCAATTAACCTTGCCACCTCACTTAAGTAGAAGTTCCCGTTTTCATCAAGAATATCGCAGACACAATAATATGGGCCTAATTATAAAAAGTGGGGTCACCATTAATCTTTTTGCACAATACGCTACGTAGTATTTGTCTGCTTTGAGTAAAAATTATTAAGTGAATTGGATGCATCTGAACTCTGAAATCAATGCCAAAAACCATCATAATCTGGCTTCTGCGGTTGGTCAAAGCACTAACAGTTACTAATTATATGAATGTGAGAGACATGATGATGAACATGAATGTTTTAGTATTTGATTTTCACTTATAACTTTCTTAAGATTTGTTTGCTTCAGAGAGAAGGTTCTCTAAAGTATATACATAGAAAATAGTGGTAGACCCATTATTATGATTGAAATTGAGTAGGGAATTTGATGGATTTGGTGGAAACTTAAGGAGTAGCCTGCAGGTTACTCATCTTTACCATCAATTCTTACTCATGGAGGGAAAGTCACGTTAATGAAAATATTTCTAGTATTTCCTATTTCTATATTCTTAAGATTTTAATATTATTGTCTTTTATATTTTAATAAGTTAAATATTTAAATATTATAATTAAATAAATATTAAAATTAAGAAGATGATTTTTAATTTATCAAAATATAAAAAATAATATTATTAAAATTTTTAATATTATAATAAAATTAGAATTATTTCTCATGTTGAATAGGTAGACTCCTGTTATGCCTTATCTATTTCTTGATTTGCTTCTTTGGATTGGTATATCTTTCCAATTTGATTGGATGGTTTTAATAAATTATAATATTGTACTTCATAATCATGATTATTATTTGCCTTGTACGCCAAGTGGAACCATTGATCTTTCCAAACACGAATTTATCCCTGAAAACTAATTGTTTGTTTGGATAGAAAATAGTAAAAAAGTAAATATTAGTTTTTTATAGCAAGATAACAAAAAGAAATCAATATAAAACAGAAGTTTGGATAATTCAAAAGAAATTATAGATTCAAAATTTTCTATTGTCATTATAAAAATATTTTTTTAGAAAAATATATATTGACTTTTTCTAAAATTTTCGTAATTACATAGGTATTCCCTCTTGTTTTAAATCATACACGAACATCCCTTATGGTTTGAAAATTACTTGAATTTAAGTGTTTAACGCAAATAATTTATAAATTAATAATAATAATAATAAGAAGTTAGATTTTAGCTTTTATATATATATATATATATATATTACTATAAATTGTTATTTTTTTCAGGCAATACTATAGAACTCTCTCGCTACAGAATGTTTGATTTAGTTAAAGTTACTATCTAAAAAACGAGCGTATTACTATAACTCCACTAAAATACTAGTAGTTTTAAAGATTCTCTATCCCTTTGTTGACTATAAATTAACATCCTTTTATATCAAATTTATAAATAAAAAATCTTATTTTAATAAGTTATTTCAAATAACTTAAAATTTATATACCTATAGTTTATAATTAAAGTGATTTATTAAAATAAAACTTTTTTTGTTCCATAAGTTATTTCATCAAATACTTCTTTAAAAAACTTATCAGAATAACTTGTTAGAATAGAATTTTTTTTATTCAATAAGTTAATTAAATAAATATTTCCTTAATTTATTGATTAAGTTCATTAATTATAAACTAACTTATTGAGTGCATAAAAAACACTCTATATTTAATTTTAATAACTTTTTTTATAAATTGCCATCTATTCTGTGCAAGACTAATCAAGTTTCATTACCATCGAACACCAACTTTATCCTATATTTACACACGCACACTCACATTTTCTTCATTTGTTGCAAGTAATTTTCTATGTTTTGCAAGTACAAAACACTTCCAAGCCATCTTTATCATATCTTGAAGTGTAAGTATCGGTCCCAAAAGGGGATTGAGATTTTTTAAGGAAAAATGCAAATGTGGACCTATTTTGTGAAAATATGAAGATTTGAAAATAACAAATATAGACTCTATTATTTTTGGAAATATAGTTGTAGTTTTCTTGGTGTGCTCTCTTAAATGATGTTAGAGGATACTCAACAACCAAAGGAAGATGTTTTGCAATGGATACTAAACACAAATTTTCTTGGATAATCAAATTATTCACAATGCAATTACATCAATTACCAATACAAATTTATTTAAATAAATAAGCCAAAACCACCAAAATAATGGACTTAAATAAAAGAAAAATCTGTGTAATTTAAAAAAACACTTAGGAGATCAGTCTCCCTCTTTTTCATTTCCCTGCTCCACAAAGAAAGTGAACTTTTAGTAGTATTTGATGAATCTTTAGAAGCTTTCAGTTCATGTGTTACTCAGTTTGTGTCAGAGGTATATTTCTTGTCTGAACAACTATTAATGTTAAGAATATATGTCTAAATATAGTTTTCGGCTAACTATAGACACTATATTATAAAATCCACAACGAACTAAATCCATCATTAGAGTGGGAGAAGCAGTCAAATAGAACCAATAATAAAAAAATTGCAGAATATTCTGTTTGGCCATTTAGAAAAATTCAAGAGCCATAAGAATCGAAACAATTGTTTTAGTTCTTCAGCACAAAATTAGGCATGCGTGGAAGTTTGTAAATCACCGATGGAATTTAGGTCTTGGAGTAAAGGTGGGGCCATCGGTGTGTTTTCTTAGCAGAAGCAAGTCTGAATACATTTAAAGCATGTTTGGGTCACCTCTCTCTGAAAAATCAAATTGGAGAATTGTAAGAATCAATGATCTTCAAGTAATTACATGTTTTCTCCTTTATAAAAGTCACATAAACAAATTCCAATGAAAAAGGAGTATCTCCTCTTTGACTTGAAAATTTCTAATATATTACCAGGATAAAGAGGAATCTTTTTTTTCAGAAAAAAAAATATGAACATGAATAAATTTTATTTGTGTAGAGTTTATGTGAGTGTATATTTTATATTCTTATGTCTTTTTTCTCTCAGTTTTAGAATAAAAATAAGAATTTCTCCTTGTTTAATAGTATATTAAAATATCTCACTAAAATCATATCATCTCTGTTTCATCAAAATCTCAAATCTCTTTTTTCTATTCTATCATTAAAAATATGCATTTCGTGTTGCATCTACTTGTTTGTAATAAAACCCTTATGGTAGATTCATTTATTTCAATGTCAAAATATTATATTAACCAAATTTGAGAATCTATGATAATGCTTACACGTTGTTATTTAAGTAGTAGAAATTTCTAATAGCAAATTAAATTAAAAAAAATGAATAATTAAAAACAAAAGACATTAAAATTGAAAGAAAATAATTTCACATTTACTTTAATCCCAAGTTTATAATTTGTGACTCTTATAGGTGTTCTTTGGTTCACAATATCACACATTTTTAAAAATCTTAATATTTTTTGGAATGTGATTCCTAAAAATGTTGCATTATCATATTTAGTTTAATTAAAAAATTCTTGAGAATATTATAATATTATGTTTAATTGATTTATATATTTTTAAAAAAATTGAATGATTAATATCAAAAAGTTAATCGATTAATGATGATACTTAGTGGTCAATGACAATAGATAGTGATTAATGATGATGGATTATAATCAATAATAGAAAATAGTAATGGGAGGTGATCAATGGAGGTTAGTAGTTATAACTAGTGATCAACAACAGTAAAAAAGTAGTAACTATAACGAGTGATAATAGATTAAAATGATAAGATATTAATGGAAGAGTGAATAAAATTATCTTTTTATATAATAAACATTCTCATGAGAATATCTAATATAAATATTAAATTAAAAATATTTTTGAAAATATAAATATTTTTAAATAAAATTTTTTAAATTTTAAATCAGAAGAAATCTAATATTCTGTTAAAATATTTCTAAAAATTTATGAATCGAAAGTTACCATAATGTTAATAGGAAAGAAAACAAAGTGAAAAGATGATTCCTATGTTGGATTATGCTAACTAACGGTGAACAAATTGATAACTAATTGAATTTAAAGTCTAGAATTCATGTGTCTTCTTAAATGCAAGAAGAGAAACTTGGAAATGATTAATAGGTCTTAGACAAACCAAAGTAATAACCAAGTCACCCAATATATTGAACATATGATGTAAGGAAGAATTGTGGTTCGCTTGCATTTAGTTGGCAACAAATTAGAAGGGACCGTCACTATATTAATGATCATGTATTTAAATAATTAAATCATAAAAAAATATGCATACAATCATACACCCACTTAAAAAAAAACAATCTAAATATATTTCATAAAATTAATAAGAAAATTAAAGAGATATTTTTTCTGGGTGTCTAAAAGCTGTGATCCTTTATGTCATCGTCAGGCCTCTCGTGATTTTCATCCACTATTTCTATGGCTATAACCTAACCAAATAAAAAGAATAATACTCAGATTTTCATTAAAATGAAATTTAATTTAATAATCGAACACTCTCTATCTGATTAAAGGAGACTATGATCCGTAATAAATCGACACTGTACATAATCTTTATTTCTTCAATTCAACGTAAACTCGTATTTTCCCCCACCACATCCAAGCCTTGCACAACCTTGCAATGACTAAAATGTCCTCTTATGCATATTATAGACTCGGTATAGACTCGGTATCATCTTGCAAAGCCGCGAGGTTAATCGCGTACATTTACTTTGGCCTGCACGTCACCTGACTTATGAGGCCTGAGGCATTGGGAACGACGTCGTTACAGCAACACTAGTGTGGTCTTTGCAGCTTAGCGCTTTCAATATTTTCCATGACACCTTGTCGGAGCTCCGATCAACAATCAGGTTCCCGCCGGAGTCCGTTGCCGGGAACATTGTGGTTGAAGGGTTCCGGCGAACTTGACGGTTTTTTATGTCGTTAAGATCCATCTCATGTGGAACTTTCCATGTACCAAACATCAATGAATACCAGCGAGGTTTTGTTGCTTTCTTAGCCACCACATCCGACATTGCAACGCTTCTAGTCGAAGAATTCCGGTCAATTTCCGGTGCCATCGGGCTCGAAGACCGAAGAAGCCTCCGATAATCCAAGGACCTACTGTTCCTCATCATGAATCGAAGCGAACTGCTGCCACTGGGGCTGATACTGTTTGATCGAGTAACAGAGGACTGTAATTTGGAGAATGACTCTGATCGCCGGCGATGAGTGGGTGGTTTCCTGAATTCCGTTTTGGATTTCTTCTGAATTTGATCATAATACAGAGAATTATCTCTGAAAGGAACGAGTTTACCGCAGAGGATGATATCATCGGCAGGGACCATATCTGAGCTGAAATCGTTGAAGAACTCGAAGAAATCAGAAGCTTCAGATAATGATGATCGGCGACTCAGCTTGAACGACGTGTCGTCTGAACTGTTGCGCCTAATTGTTGCATTGTTGTTGAGTGGAAGGTCGCAGAGTGACAACGCTTCATCTTCTTCGTCGTTGTTAGCATCTTCAGCTCCTATTCCATTATCATCTTCAAATGGGTATTTCAGAGTTTTTGGATTGCTGATTTTAAGAAGCTTAAAGTCGTAATCTTCCATGGTTGAAGAAATGAGAAAGTGGGATAGAGAGGAATTGGGTTTAACAGAGCAATGGTTTTAGAGAGAAAAGAGTGTAATATAGATGAAAAGGAAAACAAAGGAAGGTGGGAAGGAATTATTAGTGCGATCAGAAACTTTTTTTTTTTTTTGTTTTTAATTTTTGGAATTTTGGAATTTGGAGTATATATAAAGCGAAATATGCTTTTGGGCTTATTCTGGAGGTGCTTTCGGATTATTTGTCTATGGCGTCCTTATAAATACAGAATTGAAGTGATGGGAGAAAGAAGGGAGCATCTAGAAGCTAGCTACAAAGCCCAAACGGAAAATACAGAGAAGAGAATAGTCATTTTGTTCATACTGTAATTTCAAAAGAGGAGAGCAGACATTTTTTTCCTGTGCCAAGGATGAAGGTTCTATGTTGAATTTTGGAAAATTGCACTTTTTATAATTATTCAATTTTGTAAATTAAACATAATATCTCCATCTGAAAACCTAGTGTTGTCAACCTCTGTGATCAGTCTCTATATTTTGCGAAAAAAATTACTAATATTATTTTGGAATAATTAACGATCTTTTTATTAAGTTTTTTTCATCCAAAGTTATACCTATACAGCTATACTTATTAATTATTTTTTAAAAAAAATATTTTAAAAATCCTTAATTGACTACTCTACTAATCAACTATTTTGACTTTTTATAAAATCATATCTAGATATTTAGGCTGATTATCTTTCCAGATAAAATGGGATGGTTTAATAATTGAAATGAAAATTTCAAACTTTAAATAAAAATGGAAATAGATAGAATATATTAATGGGTATCATTTTGGTCTTTATTGATTGTTGAAATAAGGCCGAAAATAAGGCAAGATTTAACATTGTTTTTAAGATAATTCAAATTAGCTGCTTTTCTGGACTTTTTGATCATTGCTTTTATTGCTTTCAATTTCAAAACAATCTCTATTATGTTAAATAGAGAATAAATCAACATCTAAAACTTTTCATTCAAATAAAATCTATGATACCACATACAAATTATAGGGATAACTTGTCCCAAGTCTTGTTATTACCTTTTTTTTCCCTTGATATTTTAGTGTTTATATATTCGAATAACATGTGTACCTATTAATCAAGTTCAGATGAGACAAAACTAGAGAAATATATTTATATTCCACCAACTATAAATAATTATATATCTATTCTTTCACGATGGAAGTCTCAAATCTTGTGTGTTACCTTAATCTATTTTCATCATCATAACTATATATTTCTAACAATGTTTAGAGTGTCAAACTTACGATTTATTTGGATCAAATACGAGACATGGAATCATAAATGATAAAATTATAACGGAAGTATATAATCTTATTCCTTAACCTTTCTGTATGTTTTCCACTTCTTATGAAATTTTATATAACCAAAAAAATATAACTCTACAATATATAAATATAAATATACATATATAATAGGCCAAATTTCCACATACTGGAAGCTTTTAAGCCCCCTTATTTTAGAGTTTTAAAATATTATGCTATGTTAAAATATCGGTTCTATAGTCTTTTAATATTTGTTTACCAATTTTTAGTATCACTCAATTAATAATCAATAATTTCAAAAACTTTCAATGATATGTTGTTTAATTTATCTTAATTCTATTATACAATCAAATTAATTATCATCTTAATTCTGTAACCTAATCAAATTAATTGTCATTTTAATTCATCATCCAATTAAATTAATGACTTAATCTCATTTATAATTTCTAAAATTAATTATAGAAAAACTTAGTATTGATATTAGTAATATATTCAAAATTTGTCACTTCTTATTAATAAACATCATAATTCAGTTAACTTGATATCTTTAAATTCAAAATAAATTTCAAAACAACATGAAAACTATTATTTCTTTTTCATGTGTAATTGAAATAAATATTAGTATTCATTATTATTATAAAATAAATATAAATTCATTATAATTAAATGTAATTAATATTTTATTTCATAAATGTGTTTAAATTATTTAATTACCAACTAATTAAAATAAAATAATTGCAATGAGCTTATGTTGGTTACATCATGAAAATATTGTTTATTTTCTATTTATAATTAAAATAAATATATATTTTTTATTATAATTTTAACAGAATTAAAAAATCATTTGGTATTCTATAAATATGTTTAAATTATTTAATAATTAACTAGTCAAACTAAAATAATTATAAATTGTCTATATTGGTCAATTATGCGAGACAAATGAAATGTATTGATTGAGTATGATTTTAAATAATTGATATAAAAATGGACTCATGAAAAACTAACACGACATAGTTTTAAATAGTTTATATAATTGGACAAAAGAATAAAAATTTCCTTGAATTTAAATAAAATTTATAGTAGATTTAATATTGAATCCTTAAAAATTAAAAACCTAAAATCAAGAACTAAAATTAAGATGTCCAAATGATTTATCTAATGATTTACTATCATTGAAATGTCTGGGGTGTGGATATCCTATATGAATTTTAATTATTTCAAGTATTAATCTTATTGATTTTAAAAAGAGTTTTAATTCATTTAATATAGAAAAATTTAAGATACATTGTTATATTTACTTAATGTAGAGAAATTTCTGATACATGATTCTATTAACTCAATAAGAAATTTAAAATAAATGGTTTTAATGTTATAAATGAAATTTGTTTTAATAATCATAAATAGTAGGTTTGATGCTTGAATATAAGTAAAAATTTGTGAATGGGATGTAAGTCACCTATATTAAAGGCTAAAGATCTTGACTCTCTTATAAATATCTTATTGGTCCTTTAAATGAGGCATGCAAAATTACTACATATGACTAAAAGTAGCAAGCCAATCACTTGAAGATTATTATATCAATATTATTTTCTTTATATCTCTTAATATACATTGAGAGTTAGGCACTTCATGTAAATAGGGATGACTTATAACACGTGAAGAAAGTTCATGACATTTGAAGATGGTTCATAACTTTTAGAAAAGTCTGAGATTTATGGAGAATGTTTGTGATTTTGAAAAAGATTTGTACCTAATAAATTCTATCCTAGAGGAGGCCTTCTTGAGTTAAAAATCATATTTCAATGACATCATTTGGTCATCTTCTATGATTAATTTTCCTATTTTATATTATACAAGAATTTATTATTTCTTATAATTACAAGTGATTAAGCCTTTATATGACATGTAATTCTCGTATTTTGAAGGATATAATATTATATTAATTTTTCTTTGTTAATTACCTATGATACTATTTGTTCTAAATTGCAAATTTCCAATAGATAATGTTATGTTTTATTGTTGATTACATATTTTATTTTTTATATTGTGTAATAATTTTATTATTATTTCATGTTTCACTAAATCCCCAATAGGTAATGCGGATATATGAGTATTTTAATTTTATATTATCTAATTTTTATTATTATTTCATGTTTTGCAACATCCCTAACGGATAATGCGGATATATTGTATTTTGATGATTTAGTAATTTTATTATCATTTTATATTTCGCAAAATCCCTAATAGGTAATGCAGATATATATCTGTTAATGATTCACATGTATCTCCAATGGATAAGTGAGAATTATTAAGTTTTTTAAAAATAATGTGAATTAAGAATTTCTTTTCCTATACTTAGTGGTAAATTTATGTTTGTTGATCTTCTTAAACCCAATGTATTGAATAATGCTAACTTTGTGGAATGGAAATAAAGAGTTGATATGCTCTTAACCTTATATAATTGTAAGGATATTATTTGTATAGAATATGCACCTATCTTTCCCTAGTCAGTGACTAATAAAAATGATATTGTTGATGATAATAAATAATATAAAAGGGACTTGACAAGTAATAGTAATTAAAAAATGGTTATTAATATTCCAAATTTAATGATAAAATTATATTTTTAATTAAGAAAATAAGAATGGCATGAATTAAATCCTTGACTTTTAAATTGAAGAAGGTCCAGAGTATGTTAAGTGATAGTAGTCTTTGTAAATCTTTTTCTACAACTAATTTCTATACATAGACTACAAAAGAAATTTTAAAAAATTGGTGGCTAAATAATAAAAAAAAAGTATGATTCTAATGCGAATAGTTTATGAAAATGATTCACTAGATCAAAATATGTAGAAAAATTTATATGTGAATGAATTGGTGATTAAAAGTTTATGTTTTGTGATAAAATTATAGGTGAAATCTATTGTCTTCACTATCATAAAATCTATGCAAAGTTATATATATTTATTGATAATTTTATATATTAGTTGAGCTCGCAAGAGAGTTTGACCATGGTCTTATTTATAAGTTTGATCATCAAAAGAATAGAAATGTTATTAAAATCTGAAAGAAGTATCAAATCTAAACTTTTAGTTAATAATTGAAGTCAAATAAGAGTTTTAACAAGAAAAAAGGGGGACAAAATCTCAATTTTAAAATTATATAAATTTCTTTTACTAGAAGAATAAGATGATTATTATGTAGAAAACATTCTTTCATTGTAACAATTCTAAGAGATTATTAAAAAAAAAATAGAATAAAATAGATCCCAAGTAAAGTGAAAATTTTCTTCTAAAATTTTCTGTTTTATGTGATTGAGCCCTTTAGTTGATAGGTTAACTCTGGAGTTATGATTCATGTATTTATTAATTTTAAAGTGTTCAGAAAATCAGAAAAATTAATATTGAATAACGTTGCATTTATATGGGCAATAATGATAAAACTCCTTTGAATGACTTAGAACTTATAAGTCAAAGTTAAAATATTATAAAATCTTTTCTTTAAAAATATTATCTTTATTGATAAGAAAAAAAATTTCTATTTGTTACTTGTTCAAAAAAACTTGGATTTTTTTTAGAGATGAAAGTTTGTATTAAAAGGATTTAGAAACTTAAAAATATATTAAGTTAATTTACAGAACAAGATTGTGAGTGAATTTTCTAATATCCAATCTAATGAATTTTATTTTGTCATCTTTGTTTGATCGTATTAGTAAAGATATTGATTAAGGACAACTTACTAAAAATGTTGAGAAAAAGGAATTTGCAATTTGTGAAAATTATTTGTATAGAAAAATAATTAAGTTTTCTTTTCCTTTAGAAGCTAATCAAGTGAAAATATTTTTTAATAAAATCCACTTGAGTGATTGTGATTATATGAGTGTGCGTACTAGAAATGGATGCTCCTTTTTTATAGCATTTATTTATGTATTTTTGCTTAAATTTAGTAAGTCACATCTTTTACATAAAATGAATGAAACAACAAAAGTTTTTAAGCAATTCAAATTAAAAGCAGTAAATATCACTGAAAAAGGCTTAAGAATTTTTTTTTTAAGTGGGAGTGGATCTTAATTTGATTTGTTTGATAATTTTATAATAAGAATTGTCCATTTATTTGATATGTCACATATACTTAAATAGAATGGAGTTGTTGAAAGGAACAATAAGATCTCGTTGAAAATGATAAGGTCTATTTTGGCTCTTGCCACATTTTTATACTACCTTTTGGATGAGTTTCTCTCACTACTATTTATATTTTAAATAAAGTTCTTTCTATGTCTATTGAAAATACTCATTATGAACAAGTAAGTAATCTAAGTTTAATTATATGAATGTTCAAGGGTTATGTTGTTCATATTATTAGATCAGATCCTATTAAAGATAAAGTAGTAATAAAATTGAAAAGGTATTTGTTTATTTGTTATCTAAAGTAATTAAAAAGGTATAAGTTGTATGATCCAATAGATAAGATGATCATTGAAAGCGTGAATGTAAAACTTATTGAATAACATTTTGATTGTAATAAAATTCTTAAGGAGAAATCATTATTGAGGAAATTATGAATCTGTTTGTAATTTTCCAAAGGCTAGTTAAATAAAGACAAATGTTTTCTCATGAAAGAAAATATTATTAAGAGGCTATGAGAAAAATGAAGGCATGATTAGTTAATATCTCAACCAAGCCTCTAGATAATAGAATTTTATATCACAAGAAATTATAATGTTTTTGAGTATATACAAAAATAGTTTAAGCTAAAATAGCACAAAAATAATAGGAGCTAAAATTGTTATTTTGATTCTTTAAGTAGACAATATTTTTTTGGCTCATAGAAATATGTGTTTTCATATGGAAATAAAAAAAAAGTTGACTTTTTCTTATGATTGATATGAAAAATTTAGCTAAAACCTCTGATATTCTTAGTATCAAAATTATTATGGAGATGACACAAAAGAGAATAAGTTTGTCTTAAAAAATTTATAGTTATTCCTGTATATTGGTTTAAGATAAATTACTGTTATAATGATTATATTTTTTATGACTTGTAAAATAAGTTACAAAGGATTACCCTATTATTTCTAAATATAAGCTTAATGAAGTCTTATTTTCATATACTTCTATCATAATCAATGTTTTTAAAATCAAACCATATTAGTTAGTTGGATTGGGGAATGGACTAGGTAATTAGTCTGGTTGGATGCATTGGATCAAAATTACAATTGGGCCTGTTTGGGTCGATGTGAACCATTGGCTGAAATGAGAACTGTTATGAATTGGCTTATTTCAATTGCATTAGGCTGACCTATTGTTTACTTCATTAATTAAAAAAAGAAAGAAAGATCCAAAACCAAAACAAAAGCCCAAAAGAACTAGACTACATTCAAAGAAAACCAAAATGTAGACTTCAACTTCAAGTTCAAAGTGCAAATAGGACAAACCAATAATTCTTAATCAGTTAATCTTACTTCTTTTTCCTCATATCTAAAGATTTCTTCAAAATCAAATGATTCAATGCTTCAATTTTAGGTTAGTTTCAATCGTTTCTTCCTATTATTGTTGCTTTATTTTTATTTTTTCCATTTTTGTAATATATTTTCTATTTGGATTTGGAACAAAATCACACTGATGTAGCACTGTTGCATCTATAGGCTATATGCACTGAGTTGTGCTATCCATTGCTTCCTACTTCATCCCCTTGACTTTGAATGTTGGTGACAACAACCCCAAAACCAAATGGCCAAAAGGGTAAAAAATAAGGGATCATTTTATTGTGTGAATGTGTTCTCTATTCTTATATACATATACTTGCTATTTGACCTACTCTTGTGTGATCAATATTCTATTAACTAACATTGAGAACATACATTCATATTGGAAATATTTCAAATTAAAGCAATTAATATTGACTAGTTTTTCTTTTTATTCAATTAAATAAGGATTTTATCATACTATCATGGTTGAATGCAAGTTCAAATTCACGTGGCAACATATTCAAGAAAGAAATGTATATTATACTCTAATGGAATACGTTAGTTATGATACCTATAATATATTACTGGATTGTGCAATATTTGGTTGTCCATCATATTTGGTCTTTATACACTTAATAAAGCATTATTGATTGCTATTCATTTTTAGTGTATGTACTTTACCAATTGGTATTCATTATCATTCAACTCATGTTTAATGTAACATAATTTACTAGTGTAATTGATTTTTTATTTAGTGGTTTGATTTGTTCTTTCTATTTATTAATTACATAGTTATTTCTATTTGAATATAGTAAGAGATTTAAAACTAGTTTTAATTATTTGCAAGGTTGAAATGGCATCTATTCTCACCTAATCAACAACAAGATCCATTCCACTAGACTCTGCTTCAAATAAGGGAACTAATAATTCAAATAGGGTAAAAGCTTATCCAATTTAAGGACATTGCAAGCACCTCACTAACATTAGTGAAAAGGGTCATATATTGTGTTTATATTGTAATAGAGTTCTAAAAGAGGTGGTATCTATCATTTCAAATAACACTTAGATGGTAAAAAAGGACAGGTTGGCCTATGCAAGAAAGTTTCGGCAAATATTCACTATCAAATGGAATGATTTTTTAAATAGCCTTTCTAATAAGAAAAGAAAAGCAAAAAAATATTTAGAAGATAGCAATCCTTATAGTCTTGATTTTATGGATCAAGATGATGATGAAATGGAAGAGCTATGTAATCCATCTAATGTAAATGGAGCTTCAAATAAATAAGGCAAAATGGCAGTGAGATCCGAAATTGCATCAAATAATAAAGGTAAAAAAGTTGTTGGTATAAGCTCTTGTTTTAGTCCTAAAACACAACCCACCATTAGAAGTGCCTTGCAAACTAAAGATGCTAAGGAAAGGTGGGCTATTACTATTTTTGGATGGATGATTGATGTTTCTTTACATTTCAATGTTGTTAATTCTACAAATTATCAACCAATGATTGATGTTATAGTTAGTATGGGTGCTAGATACAAAGGTCCTAATTTCTATAGTCTTCATGGTAAGTTGTTAGTTAAAAATGTTGATGAAGTGAAGAATTTTATTGATATTTACCACACAACTTGGAAACAGATAGTATGTCCTATTATGGCTAATGGATGAACTAATCAATGTAGGAGAACTCTTATTAATTTTCTTGTTTATTGTTCAAGGGGAATAATATTCTTGAAATTTGTTAATGCTTCTAATACTTTTAAAACAAGTGATATGTTATATAAACTCTTTAGAGAGGTTGTTTTATTTGTCGGTCTTGAGAATGTTGTTCAAATGGTAACTACCAATGTTGCAAATTATGTTGCTACTAAAAGAAAGTTAGAGGCTAAGTTTTCCATACTTCATTTGTCCCCTTATGCAACTCATTGTATCAACTTGATGTTGCAAGACATTGGAAAGTTAAATAAGGTAAATGATATTATGAAACATGCTGCCAAAATTACCAAATATGCTTATAATCATTGCTTTGCATTGCATTTGATGAGAAAGCATACAAATGTAAGGGAAATACTTTGTCCTACTCTAACTTACTTTGCTACTAATTTTATTGCTTTGAAAGGTATCTTAGCTCAAAATGATGCATTGAGAGCCATGGTAACATGTAAAGAATTGACACAATATGCATATGCTAAAGAAAGCAAAGGAAAGAGATTTGTGGAAGATGTATTAAATTCTAAGCTTTGGACAGCTACTATTAAACTCATTGAGCCACTTATTCTTGTCTTACGTCTTGTGGATAATGAGAATAAACCTTCCATGTATTATTTGTATGTCGCTATACATAAAGCTAGAGAGGAGATGATTACTAGATTTCTAAGGGGGAAAAAAGGTAGTTGATCCAATCTTGAAAATCTTGGACTCTTGTTGGGATAACCAATTTCACAAAAATCTTCATGCTACTAGGTATTGGTTGAATCCAACTTGCCAATACAATACAAAAATGGAAAACCATAGCAAGACCACAACTAGCCTTATTGATATCATTGAGAGATATTTTCTTAGCAACCCTGCTTTGCAATCAAAGTTAACAAGTGAAATGAGAATCTTTAGAAACATAAAGAGTGATTTTGGAAGAAAAGTAGCAATAAATGATTGCACTACTATTATTCCAGGCAAAACTAATTTCTTTACTTCTAATTTTACTAAATTTGAATTAATTTTTTCACTAAGATATATCGTATTGATATATTATATGAAACATTTGAAATGAATGGTGGCTATGCTATGGACTAATGCACTAAATTTGCAAAAGTTTGCAATTCATGTCTTGAGCTAAACATGTAATGCTTTGGATTATGAGAGAAATTGGAGTGTATTTGAACACATGTATTCAAAGAAGAGAAATAGATTAAAGGACCAAAAGACTTAATGATCTTGTTTATGTTCAATACAACTTAAGATTACAACAAAGGTATTTTTATACATACTTTGATTTATTTTTACTTAATTATTTAACATTAATATTATGTAATGAATAATACAAAAATCAACTAAAGAAATGGAGTTATGATTCAATTAACTTTGAATCTTTTACCGATAACTCCAAATGAGTATTGGAAGATGAGCCACCAAATTTTACTGTTGAGGAAGTCAAGTCCCTTTGCTCCATGGTATAAAATTATGATATTTAAGACTTTCAAAACAATTATGGTTTGTTTTGTTACCTTTCTTCAATTATCTTTTTAATATGGATAATAATTGTATTACTTTGTAATAGATAACTTAAATTTGGAAGAGATTGATGATGGTGAAGATGAAGCTGAATTAGTTAGAGCCTAAAATGGCCAAAAAGAACCAAGTAACTTGGATAACAATGAAGTTAACAATGATGATCATGGTGTAAGACTTTTCAAAGAAGCCATTGAAGCACCTTCACATTTCAGCACCAAATGGGATGCATGGACTTAGATGTTTATGAAGTTAATTTCGTATATGTCATGAACTTCTACTATTTTTGTTTTTATCATGAATTGTTGTAGTATAACATTTTTATTTTTGTAATGAACTAGTGTTGTTTCATTGCTTGTATCATGAATTATGAACTAGGGTTGATCCTTTATATCATGAATTATGAACTAGGGTTGATTCTTTACTTATATTATAAATTATGTATTTGAGTAATATTAATTTCTATTTATATATCTTTTTATTTTTTATTTAAAATCGATTCAACCAGTGAATCAGTAGTTGAACTATTGAACCAATCCTCTATTTGGTTCAATGACATATCCAATTTTAGAAATTATGGCCATGATACTTTTTAAGATAAACTTAATAATTTCTTGTTTCTATATGTTTATGATTGAAGCAGCTTTGCATGTGTTTTAATGTACACTAGGCTTTATCTTATCTATTAAGTAAGAATTCTTATCAGATTTTAATCTTGACATGTGAAAAGTTACTAGAAAAGAGTAAAGCAAGCATTTGAAGCATATTATGTTATGTGATTTGACTGATTAATTTAATTAGTTGTAACCAATCAATTACTTAGATTTTGATCATAAGGTTGTATGGATATATGAAAGTTAATTATTATGCTGATGTTTATGTTTGATTGAGGTTCAATAAGCCATAAATTTTTTTTAAAAAAAGAAAAACCAGGATTGTGTAGATCAATCCATCATGAAAGCTAAGTATATTGCTATTAATATTCAAAGAAATGGTATATCTTATTAAATATTTTCATAAGTCTTCATGTAATACCATGTTTAGAGTAACCTACAATGATCCTCTATGATAATTTCTTTGTTATGGCAATTGTGAAAGATCTTATAAGTTATTCTAAGGCAAAGAACATTAAAGTTAATATCATTAGTTTAAGAATGGCTGGAATACCAAGAAGCTATTATAAAAAAGATATCATTGATAATATAACTTTGCAGATCCATCCACTAAGGCTCTTGGTATAATTATATTCAAAGCATGGATTTGTTTCCTTTATGATAAATGTATTCTAAAATAAATGAATGTCTTGAGATTTAGCTTTTCTATTAAGTATATATTTATAGCTATATACGGGGAGGGTCTTAATAGACAGGAAGGGTTGGATATCAAATTATTCAAGCCTATAGAATGTTTGGGGCACATTTCCTGAGTGGCTAATACTTAAACCATAATGCAACTTAACACGAGTTACCAAATTCTAAGTATGAAATGAACGGATTGATATTTATTCCATGGAATTAGTTTTGTGATGGCTTTATTGAACGCTTATAGTTATGTCCTGAGATTCAACTTTTTTTTATTAGATATGTACATGCAAGTATATATGAAAAAGTCCCGATAGAGAGGGATTGTTGGATTTCAAATTGTTTAGGCCTATGGAATGTTGGAAACACATTCTTTTATAGTTAATACTAAAATCAAAATGTAAGTTTATCCGAGTTGCCAGATTCTAAGCATGATATGAATGGGGACCAATCCAAAATTCAAATCCAATCTCTAATTGGATAATATGTATTTTATATAGGTTCGGGATAACTATATAAAATTATAAAATTTATGTTGGAAGATTTCAGATAATACTTATTATCATGACCTTATACAAGTTATTTTGTGCTTTGAAACCAAATAGTAGATTGTAAGAATTTTAATGTTTTCAAAAATTAATTTTATTAGTTTTAGAAAGAGTTTTAATTCACTTAACATAAAGAAATTTAAGATACATTGTTTCATTCACTTGATGTAGAGAAATTCAAAACATATGATTCTATTAACTTAATATGAAATTATAAATGAAATTTGTTTTAATGGCCATGAATAATAGGTTTGATGCTTAAATGTGAGCAAAGATTCGTGAATAAAATGTAGGTTACCGTGACCAGTGATATACCTACATTTGAGGCTAAAGGTCTTGGATTCCTTTATAAATACCTCCATTAGTTCTACAAGTGAGGCATGCAAAAGTATTACCTAGCTAAAAGTAATAAGCCAATCACTTGAAGAATATTTTTATATTAATATTAATTTCTTTATATTTCTTGATTGACATTGAGGATCAGGCACTTCACATAAATGGAGAAGATTTATAAAACGTCAGGAAAATTTGTGACCCATAGAAAAGTCCATGACTTATGGAAAAGGTTTGTGACTTTGAAAGATATTTGTACCTTATATGGATTATGAAGAAATTCTATTCTAGAAGAGATCCTCTTGAGTTAAAAGTCATATTTCTGTGACATCATTTGATAACCTTTTATAATTTTCCTTATTTTATACTGTTGATAGTAAAATTCAATCAACCTGTAAGTTCAGAAACCCTAAACTACAATCTAGGTGTAAAAGAGAGATGGAGAGTGAGTGAGAGAGAAGGAGGAAGAACAATGGAGGTACTAGGAGTTTTTAATGTGGTTCGACTAAAGTCCAGCGACCTCTACATCTACGGTAGTTTTATTTCTCTATAAATTTTAGTAGAATGACAATATTTTGTTTGTATGATTTTCTCTATTTTATAGAGAGTTCATTCCTCCGACGGATCCTCCTCTTGTACAATAATCTTAACCCCTATTTATAGTTGTTAGGGTGTACAATCTTAACATTATTCAAAAAAGGAAATAATAAATTAACTGCAAGTTGATTCCTACAAGTTAGTGCCTACAAGTTGATCCATACAAGTTAGTCGCTCCTCAGGTTTAACCATAGTGAGCTTTCTAGAAGTTAGCTAAGGTGGCCTGTTTTGTTCTGTGAGCTAGAACTTGTTGTCAATCGACTTGAGGTTATTGTGAGTATTGTTGCCCAATGACTTGAGCTTGTACTCAGGTAACCTGATGCCTTGGTTCGGTGATCTTGAGCTGGGACTTTTCTAGTTGGACTCATCTATTGGGCTTTTACCAGCCTATTTGGATAGTTTCAAAAATACCCATAACATTAGCCTTCTAGCTCTTAATGCGATCTGTGAACCAGGAACTGTAGTTCGATGCTAAAAGCCAGCAACTATAATTTATAGTGTCGTCATTCAAACTTCTTATTGTTTTACTAGCCCATTCATTTAATGTGTATTTTTCATAGCTGTCAACATGGCAGCCTTGCTATTTACTGAACCATTAGATCGAGGGTAGTTGATCAGTCTCCAGATTTATTGATGAGGCCAAGCGAGCTATTTAAGGTGTGAAAAACCATTTTTCTATTTCTCAGAATAACCTGATAAGTGTTAGGTTTGCTCTACACCAAGAGGCCGAAAATTAAAAAATTTTCAAGAGGAAAACATGCTCTTGGCCGAACAAACCTCCCAAGATCCATTGGATTGAGGTTCCAATGTATCATATACATCAAATTAAAATAAGAGTGAGCTAAACTAACCTTTAATCCAACTCCAAACACAACAGAATGTGTTAAATCTTCCAGTCACTAAGCAGCACACACGTCCTACCTCTACTGGGGATCCACGCTGGAGAATACCTCCAATGGCCTCTACAGCTCCTTTACTTATGCTAGCAAGCTCTGGGAGCTGGATTGGACCAAGAAGTCGAAAAGTCATCAGAACACTTATGGCCTTCCTTCCCTTCGTCGTTCGGTCACCATCAAACTCTATGGAGAACACTTCTCCATCTTAGCCAAACACTTCAACCAAAGCAAAGGGAAACGAGCTGCTCACACACTGAAACTCTTCCAATGTTCCCCTCTCCTCCGACCGGACACCGCCGAGCCAAGGATGATGCAGTTCTCACTTTGGCCTCTATCTCCTTCTCCCAAGCTTGGCCGAACATTTTGGCCCCAATTGGCTTGAAGAAGAGAAGCCAAATGACGTCTTTTTGGCCAGCCCTCTTTGGGCCAAAACGATGTCGTTTCGGGCTGAAGGAAAAATAATTTTTCCTTATTTGCAAAATAGCCCCTCAAGTTTCCATAAACTTAAATTTGACCCTAACAATTTTATCAAATTACATTTTGGTCCTTAAACATCAAATATGTTCAAACTTTGGCCATATCGTTTCCCGTTATGCGTGTGACCCAGTAAGCCCTCGAAATGTTGGCAAAAGTCTAAAATACCCTTCAAACCCTTTGAAAGCATATAAAATTAATCTCATTAATTTTATGATCAATTTCTCTAAATTAATCACTTGGACTTTAAGCTATAAGTAGACTCTAGCAAGCTATTATAGCCATCTAATTTTCGACAGGGTCAACAATAGTGACAAACCTGTCTGTGACTGATCTCAGTGTATATCACCATGCACACAATGCATGATACAATTCTTTCATTACCTATATTCGATCAGTCAGAGGTATGGATGCCAGTCAACCTCTATAACCAATCATAGT